>JAVQJG010282441.1:0-18154 GCA_036024015.1 Craterocephalus amniculus | reverse complement strand
GCTAAAGCTAAGCTGCGCTGATTGGTTGACGCTCCGCGTCAAGCAGCGAAAGTTCAGATTTTCCAACTCGAGCAGCGGCTGCTTTCGCTGCTCTTGACGCGCGGCGAGGGCAGCGAGAGCAGACGACGCTCAAACGCCCAAAACGCGCTGCTCCCGACGCTCAAAACGCGCTGCTCAACTGCTCGCCGCGCCTTGACGCGGATTTACATAGACTTAACATGTAAACCTGACGCTCCCGACGCTCTCGCTGCTTTTGGTCTGAACGCACCATAAGACATTTTTCTCATAGAATTACGACTTTATTCTCATAAAATTACGACTTTATTCTCGTAAAATTACGACTTTATTCTCAAAAAAATTACGTATTTATTCTCATAAAATCACAACTATATTCTTGTAGAATTACGACTTTATTCTCGAAGCTTGTAAAAAAAATATTTTTTTAATGTGGCCCTAATACTCCGTCGTAGATGAGTGTCCCTCATTTGTCGGGAAAATTTTCCTAACACTGATGGTTTTTTAAAGTTTTATTTTTTCCCATCTTTCATCAGTGAAAACCTTATAAACTACAAAATAAAGACTTTTTCGGTTCACACAATGTATTTCATCCCCTTCTAGCTTCACACTAATGTCTGTCACAGAGGCAGGCTCATAAACGTTCCCATCACAGGAATAAAATGAATGAAATAAACCATAAATGGTAAAAATATATGAACAGTAATGGATGACTGCTTTTTGGACCACATGCATAATTCCCACAATGCTGCCGACCGTGTGAAGCTATCTGAAGTGCTTTAAAAAACTAGTTTACAATTTTAGATTACAGACAATAACATTTCATCATCTTTAAACCATCTTACTACATTTTTAACATTGCAAGTATACCTAACTCTTGGACACTTACAGATGTTTTGTGCATCTCTGGACCTTAAAGAGCAACGTGGATATCAGTAGCCTCCGTGACTTAAAGATGCACTACGAACATTTTCAGCTTTCTCTGCCCCGATTGACGGCAAACTCTACAACCATCTTGCATCCCACCTGGACTGTGAGCTTGTTCCCTTGTTCAATTCTCTTTCTCTCTTTGTTGTCATCTCTTCCTTCAACATTTTCTTGCGATTCTTTGTAGAATCCAGAACGATGTGCATTCAAAAGGACTGCTGTGTTTTTATCCGCCTGCTATCATGTAGCAAAGGCGTAAAGCAAAACTCAGAGTAACATCTTGCAGCACCCCAGGTGTAAAAGTTGTACTCTTCTGTTTCTCAGCTGGAGGATTGTGCTGGGTAACAACGGCTGCAGAAATGCTCATTATGGACGTCTCTGTGCCATCAAAGGAGCCTAGAAAGCAGAGTTTTATGGTTGAAAAGTAACAGAGGGCATCTTTCCTTTTTTGGCTAAACTCCAGAGAAAAAAGAAGCCAGAGATGGAGCGTGAATGGAGAAGGAAATAACTACAACTACTAAGCTTCTATGTTTTGGTAGAGCTATTTCACAATGATAATGAATAAACCTGCCTGAAGCTGGTTACATACTCCACGAGAAGCGAGGAATTTGTTCGGGTTCTCGAGTCCGCAAGAACAAGAAAAAAGTTAGTTTTCAGCAGGGCATCTCGTACTTTCTGGATAACTGCGGGGGGGTTGTTTGTGTCTCAATGTGCAATGAGCTGGTTGACCCGCTTACTTTTTAATTTACGTGAAAATTGGTCGGTGACAGTGCAGGACTGTGGACGTGGCAGTATCCGTGTCTTTTGGTGCGTTCGATTTGTCCTCGGAAGTCAGATTTTCCGAGTTCCGAGTTGGAAATACAACCCAAATGCTCCGGAAAGTCGGAAAACCGACTCGGAAAGTCGGGGTAGTCCCACCAACCCCGACTTCACCAAGTAAAGATGGCTTCCCAACAAATCAATGGTGACTGACACCAAAAATAAAAAGATTTATGTGTAAATGGTCTTATTTAACTCTACATAAATTACAGTTAAACGTAGTGCTTTGTAGCTTCTGTCCAAACAGTAAGTTTACTAAATGCAGCATGTTTGAAACGCTAAATAAAAGCGTTGGTTGTGATCTCTCTGCTAACATTAGAAACTGTTTGCTAACATGTTTAGCGTCTGAAATTACGACCATCTAAGGAGATACATAGCGATTTTGCAAGTTTTCCGACTTGGTCAACCCGAACGCTCTCAACTTAAATGTGACGTCATTCCCAGTTCCGAGTTCCGACACAAATCGAACGCAGCATTCATTCACCGTGTGGTGGAAACGTTTCTGTACTTTCTCACCACCTCCATCAGCTGTTCATTCATCCACATAACAGTAACAATGCGGAAGTCACTACGTCTCCCTTCATGCTTTCACACCCTATATATCCGACCAATCACGCTACACTTCTCAGAGCCCGTCGAGAAAAAAGCTTGGCGAACCCGATGCACCGAGAGGTGTCCTCCATCATGTCTGGTGAGAACAAAATGACGTTGAAATCAAGAATAAAGGTCTTACTTGGCGTATGTAGGGGCTTAAGTCGTTTCTACCACTTGTTTTGAACATAACGCCACAAGTAAGAGCTTGTTACCTCATCATTACCATTTAAAGTTTTGACAATTTCACCATATTAGTCACTTATCATCATTACTATTCTTTTTGTCTCAAAGAAATGAAAGAAAAAATTTATCATGATTTTTTTCTCAACAAACATTAATGGGTTGAATTAGCAAAGCTTATTTGCTTTTGCCATGGCTATGGAGCTAGCTAACTGTGGCTCCTTTGGTGCGACTGTATGCATGGAGGAAACCGCTGTCAGCTCTCTGTTTCTAGTTTCTACATGCAGTCTCAGGCTCCATCCAATGTCTTCATTCTTGTGTCTAAAAAGAGCAACACGCTTCAGTCACGTTTCCTGTCACAGATGCAGCAGCGAGGATCCGACTCGTCACCTGCAGCAACTGCAGCAGACAGAAAAGCTAACAGGAAAGCTCGGCTTTCTGTGGAGTTTGTGCAAATCTCAAAAACATTAAATCTACTTCTGCAGAGCTTTGAAGCGGAATTTTAACCCTTATGAAACTTGATATGGATGCATTACTCTTTTTTTAAAAACGTGAACAGAAACCTTTTTGAACGCTGCTAAGAATGCTGAGAATTTCTGCTTTCATGTTTCATGTTTCAACGCAAACATCCAACAGGTTTTATGTGTTTATTGTGCAAATAAAACAACCTACAAGCTGCTGTGTGAATGCATCATGAACTGGTGTGTGTTGTTGTGTTGCTCTGTTAATTTCTAAAGAAATAAAATAATTTGAACTCAAGTCCAGATCATTGTTTTCCTCTCTTCCCAGATGCTGCCGGGCTACGAAAACCTCCTGTTTGCCCACTCCAGCTGGTACACGTACGCCGCCACGATGCGCGTCTACAAACACTGGGATTTTCACGTCTCCGATCCCCACACAGCTACTGGGAAACTGTCGTTCAGCAGCTATCCTGGTATGTGAGATTAAGAACAAACTGCAGCAGTGTTGGAGACACGCGTGATCACAGTTATCCCCGACAAACAAAAGTGACCACGGCCAGTTGTCAATTACGTCTAAAGAGACAAGGCAGATCAGCTGATTTACACTCCCGTCCCCATCACATGATTTTCTGCTAGTCTGCCCAAAAGAATCTCTGCTTATCTCTCCCGCTCCATCATCGCCTAATAGAATTCCCGTCTGGACTCTGGAACGTGTCTGCAGGTTTTCTGGTGTCTCTGGATGACTTCTACCTGTTGGGCAGCGGTCTGATGATGACGCAGACAACCAACAACGTGTTCAACTCCTCGCTGTTTGACACCATCACCCCAAGCAGCCTGCTGGCGTGGCAGAGGGTCAGACTGGCGCACAGCTTGGCTCATACTGGGGAGGAATGGGCCAAAACCTTCGCCATGTACAACTCTGGTTAGTGGAGCATTAATTATATGACTAATGCATTTTTCAGTTATAACTGTTTTAATTATTCTTTATAATGTGAAGTAAAAATCGTCCTCTGATCATTTTTCATGCAGCTGTCGGAGCTGATTTGCATTATGTTCAAAGGATTATAAGATTTTTTTTCACAGAATGAGTCATATTGAGATTCTCTCGGCTACATTTTGAGCCATTTTTCTCTTTTTTACCCTCCATCCGCTCATAAAGGCACCTACAACAACCAGTACATGGTGTTGGACAGGAGCAAAGTGAAGCTGGGCCAGAGTGTGGATGACGGCGCTCTGACCGTGGTGGAGCAGATCCCCGGCCTGGTGGAGTATTCGGACCAGACCCAGGCTCTGCGCAGAGGCAAAGGAGGAATTTTGGATAATTTTTTACTTTAATTGGACTCTTCCTGTGAAATAAATCTTTATCTTTGCTTCTGTTTAACACAGGCTACTGGCCGTCCTACAATATCCCCTTCCACCAGAAGATCTACGTGCTTAGTGGCTATCCAGAAATGTGGAAGGACTACGGCGAGGACTTCTCCTACGATCTCTGCCCGAGAGCCAAGATCTTCCGCCGCGACCAGGCTAACGTCAAAGATCTGGACTCCCTGAAGTACATCATGAGATTCAACAGTGCGTCGCCCACGTTTAGTTTTACAATTTGTTTTCAAATAATCATCATCAACCAGAAGAAGATCACCGATATGTCTTTTTTTTTCTTTTCAGACTACAAGAAGGAACCGTACTCTAAAGGCGACCCCTGCAAGACCATCTGTTGCCGTAATGACCTGAAAGCAGAGAAGCCTGTGGCGGGAGGTTGCTATGACACGAAGGTATGACTCAGTCATCTCTAAGATCTATTTGTAGAAATATAATCCCTTTTTTAGCTCAGATTTTCTGTCTCTTGTGTGCGATTCTGTCCAGGTGACAGATTTCCTCATGGCGGGGGACTTTGTTTCCGAGGCAGTGAACGGGCCAACGACGCAGGATGGACTCCCGCCGTTCTTCTGGGATAAATATGGCAGCGTCTCCCACAAGGGCCTGCCGCGGTACTACAACTTCACTTTTGTCAAGATGCAGCCTCTCCTCTTTCAGCCATGAGGTGTGTGTGCTTATGTGTGAGTGAGAGAGGGATGAAGAGATGCTTCCTGTTTGATGATTACAGAGTTATAAATTTCCAGCTCACAGGTACAATCTAGCATTTCATTTTTGTATGTTTTATATCGAGCTTCTTACTGGTGTTTGATTGAAGCAAATCTTGGTTTTTAATCCAGTATCCATGTTGGGACGTGCAACAGCTGGTGCCTTGAACACTGACAGTAATTTTTATGATTTTACAAGGATGCCAAATCAATGCACTTAATCAACTTAAATGTTTTCATGAGCTCTTTTTTTGTTTGTTTGTTTTGGGTTTTTTTTAAGCTTGAATGTCCTCATGATACCAACACTATCATTAGAATCATATATGGAAAAAGTGCAATGTTGTACTCAGGTGTTGATCCTCTCTGGTGATCTGTTTGCATTCATTTCTTGAGCTATGAGAAATAAAAATATCTCTGGGGTTTTCTTTTTCTGCAAACATGATAGTCTCTGGAATACAGTGCATGTGAACCGTGAAATGATTTACATGTCTCTGCTGTTTATTAAAGTTTGACGTTTGTACCAACTCAGTGCTGTTTTGACTTTTCATGCTTTCCTCCTGCCATCAGTGGGTTATATATTACTTTTTAGGCATGAAAGCGTCAAACACAGTCACGTTCTTCTACTAAAGATACAGCTCCTAAACTGCCCATAAACAGCCTCTTAAACTGTCCGTCCGTCCTTTTATCACAATAAGATAAAACATTCATAGAAATCAGACCTTTTTTCAACACCTGTCTCACTCTCCACTATATTGTCTTTAAATCAGCTGACAAACCAGCGCAGACTGGAAAGTTAGGGATGCCACACAGGCATGGTGCAGTCTTAAAACATGAGTGCGACCAGAGGATGTGGACTTTGTGAGTACCTGGTCGTTTGCTGTGGCCACACAAGACTACATTCTACTACTTTATGGTCCTCCAAGCAAACACCAGGAACATGAACATAAACAGTTGTACAAATAAAATATAGGTGCATCAAGATGATCTGAAGTTGTCAAAGCCCATTTTTCTTTTTTCCTGGAAGATTTGGATTTTTAACTTTAAAACTAAAGGTGTTTGTACAACTCTCATAAATAGGCTGCTGAAGCAGTTGTCCAACTATTTATATGAAGTTCTGTTGCTTTATATTTTCCTATTTTAGTCTGCTTTCTCAGGAGCCATCATAGTTTATAAGTGGTTTATAAGAATTATGAATGTTGTATTCCTGCCAGCCTTTCTTCAAACAAATGAATACTTTTGTTCAGTCTAACTTGCAAACTCTAGATCTTTGCACACGCAAAGCAAGATTCAGCCTCCAACAGCAGGTGAGATGTTGTACTTTACAAAATGAGTAATATCTGATAATAATCGAGGAGTCAAATTGATCTTTTCAGCCACAAAATCTAATTGTTTAAATGTCTTCAGAACTTGCAGAAACTGTCTGGAAATGAAACTTTCCTGGTGATGTTGATAAAAAGTCAGTCAGTGCTGACCTTTGTCATTTGTCATTCTGGGAAATAGTGACTGGTTGATCTTCTTGGTCCATGCCTTTGTGGTGTAACAACCTCTTCAATGTTATCAAAGTATTGTTTGACTCTCAGCCAATCATGTGGTCCACATCATTCAGCACAAGTTGAAATCAATATCTTTGTATTTTCATTTTCTTTATTATCTTTTAGTTTCTATTATCTTGTCTTATCCTAAGATAAGATAGACTCTATATAGAATATGGATATATTAGTATGCAAATAGATCAAATCTTATTTTATTATCAATGTTCATAGTTAAAGTAAAACATATTGTCTTTAGCTCCTGACATGAATGCTCCTGAATTAGTTTTTCCAAATGATTAAACATGGTCGGGCATTGCTCTGTACGTTGTAGCTACAAGGTATTGTGGGTGGGAATTATGTCCTTTCTTACATAAAGATTCTGTGGTGCATGCAACATTACAAACAAAAATAAAGCCTCGGAGTTGCATTCCATCCGTTGCGCAGAATAAAACAGCTCTTACCATAGCTGCTTCTTCTTTAAAGTCATTTATTTTACTTAGTGAAGGTTTTTAAGCAAAACAGGAAAGAACTGAATGGTCTGTTTTACCTGTAAATAAAAAACCTTTTCTCATTTGTGAAGAGAGAGAAATCAATGAATTGTTCTGTAACTTTTTTTCTCTTTTATAACCCAAACCTAATCAGAACTTCCCCTAAACTTTGTCCCTGATCTATTGGCGAGTGCACTGGTCTTCATTGTGCTCCTTGAATAGTTGTGATTCAAACTGTGGGGGCTTTTTAAAACAAAATCAGATGTACTGAGATCAAGTACTTTCTAGATTACATAGAGGTGAAGTAAATAATCTAAACTACTCGCCTAAGACAATAACCAGCAGCACCAGCTCATAATTTAGGCTTCTATAAAAATAATAGGTCATAATAAATATTCATGTCACCACTTTTCAGCTTATTTTAATTATTTATTGTTATGAGAGCATTTTTTCTTTTAATTTGAAGTAGGACTGTCTCCAAAGTTTACGCATAAAATTCAGAAACATATGTTAAAAGTGGATGGGAAGTGCGTGCTCCATGTCACTGCATGGGGAAAATATCTGGACCTTTAAATCCAAAATAAGGAGCCCGAAGGCTGGAGATGCTTTGTTTGTGAAGCTGTACCATGCCATGTCCCTCTGCGTCTCTACCCCCATGGGACACATGTAGTGATTCACTCTTTCCTATCAAGTGGAGGAACTGAAACATCTGTTAGAGCTGCTACTTAAATTTCACAAACCCTCCCATCACATCCCTTTTCTGTGTCTTTCTTTATGCTTTTTGTTACAAACACAAGTTCAGAGTAGGGTGAACACTACAGATCTCATCATTACACCCTGCACCAACCATGAGCAAGAAGAAATGCCTCGAGAATCAGAACTATGACATCCTGCTTCGCATGTGTTTGAACAATACAGAGCCAAGCCGTAAGGATCATCCAAAAACAGGTGGGCTTTTCAAAACCTCTATTCTTTCCTTTGAGAAAATTGGTCTTTCAGATTTTGATTTTGGTCTCAAATCAACTCTAGAGGAATAGGAAAACTTCTTTAATCATCTCTGTTTTAGTTTGTTCCAACAGAAGAAATTTTAACTTTTATAATCATGTAGTTTACCCTGTTGACTCAGTCGTTTTTGTTCCCCTTAGTGCCAGTCCCAACAACTCACAGCCAGCTCACACCTAAGACCATGGCTGCCAAGGTCAGCCCCGTGTTGGCGCTGAGCTCAGCTCTGTGGGTTTGCCTGATCCTGGCCATCATGGGGTCTGTCCTGTCTCTGTCTCTTTGGTGCGTGATATTCAGACGGAAGATGAGAGGCAGCAGCAGCAGCTCTGGTAGGACACGATGTCGCTGTTGGTTCATATGATGTTGAGTTTGAGTGATGCTTAAATACAATCTGAAACTAGTTAATTCTATCTATATAGAGAAAGTTGCTCTTTTCAAATGTAGTCAATCCTACTCTGAAGCCTTATGTTGATGATTCCCAGATCAATAAGTGTAAAACTGTACTTTCCAGAAGGGTGACGTTTATAAAGAATCTGTCAAAGAGCCGGTGGGTTCCTTGGGTTGGGGTTAACTAGTTTATCCCTACTGACCTTTCCTGTGACTCTAAGGATTGCTTCGCCTTGAAGACCACAAAATCTAGACTCACACCAGTTGGTGTGGCCAAGAAAAACGCCAATCTTCTAAATGATTTTATATTTCAAACTATTAGGAGTATTTTTTTTAACATACTGTGATAAAAACAACTAAAAAGGCTTTAAGTTTTCCAACCTTTAATCCTGTTGTGTACCGTTGAAAATAAACTGAACCAAAAGGAGGAAATAAATACAAACACCTTAGTATTGTGGTAAGATACATTAATTAAGGAAATGTTTAATATCTGTGTAGGTACAAAATGTTAATATAAAAACATTTCAAGAACTAAATTTTAATTATTAATTTATTTTATTATTTAATTTTATTATTATAAAATTATTATTATTATATCATATTATTATAAATATTATTATACATTTATATTTCGTCTTCCCATAAAATGTTCTCTCGGACGATGGAGACCCTCTTTCCTGGATAGAAAGACAAAACTCCACCTCTTTAAACATGGTGACATTTAAAAGTCCTACATTTCCTCTTTAAATGACCAAGAGTTGATTTAGTTGTATTCAGGGGGTGGGCGATACATTCAGGTTCAAAACTGTCCTTCACAGATAAATTTGAGCAACAGGTAGTCACTGGGGTATCTAACACATTTTAGCCCAAGACAAGGGGGATCTGAGGACCAGGGCAGGCATCTGAGAGTTATGTGGGGAAATGTGGTCGGGGGCAAGCAGGTGATGAAGTATGAGGTTCATCACAGCAGAAACTCCAGTTTCTGTTCTCTTCTTTTCACACGTCCCCTGGGCCGCCACTGCTCTTACCAGCTATTCTAGTTTCAGCACACATCCGTTGGTTGGGCATGACAAATTAGGTCTCCACGCAGGCTTGAAAACACATGAACCGACTCTTTCCTAAAGTATCTAAGAAAGTGGATTTGTGGACAAAGATAAAGCTGGAATCGATTCTATAGATATTTGCATAAGATTCCCGGCTGGAAAACAAGTCTCATGTGACATGGCTGCGGCAGCTGCTGCGAGTCTCTCTGAAGGCCAAAATCAGGCATAAATCAGCTTTTGCGCTTCGTGTAATTGACTATGGTCATAATCTAAATCTTTTGGAATGCTGTTTTTTAATTGATTTTAACATGGATGTACAAAGAAATGCAAAAAATGAAAAAGGGAGCGAGAGGAATGAGGCAGAGAAGACTTGCTTTCTATCCACAGCTCAAGCGGGAATTTAAAAAACTGCATTAGTCCACTTAACTGCAGTGAAACACATCATTGTTCTAAATATATACAGTAGATGTGGTGGGCAGAGTACGTTTTGGTTGGATACTCCCCTGCAGCAAGAAAAGGCTTAAAATACTTGAACCAATTTCATTTAACAAGTCATCAACCTGCTTTTATATTAAGAAGACTAGTGAGAAAACGTTCAAGCTCCCTCAGGCGTATAATTTGTTAAAAAACAAGCAAAAAACAACAAAACAGAAGCTGTGAAAGAAGCTTTGACTGTTTAATCTGTTAAATTCTTGTGCATTTAATGGATCAGTAGAAATTGTCTATTTGTGTTGCAGAGGAAGCTAAGCCTGAGCTGAAGCCTCTCCAGAAAACAGAGCCCCCTGTTCAGTCCCACCCACCGGCCGCAGAGAGAAACGGACAAGCAGAGGCGTTTCAGAGAGCTGCAGACCTTCCTTCAACCTGCCATCAGTTGCACCTTTGGGCCCAAATGGGCTCCAAGTGGGAGGAGCATCTTGCTGGCTGCAGAGGCCCTGCAGGGTATGGCGGGCCAGAGGGAGGTGGAGGTCTACCAATGTGCAGCACTGCGGCGGACCACAGAATCCCACTTCCTGCCACAGAGCTGGGTGGCACTGTGTTAGTTACAACTAAAACTGTGTAGGATTATGTGTGTGTTCTTGGTTTTCTGCATTTGTAAAACTGCAAAAAACTAGGAGTGCATACCTGTGGAGTCCAAGAGGTTAACCGGGGTCATGCATGTTTGAAGGGACTTTTGAGTGTCATAACTTTGGTTTCAGGATTCCTGTTCATAAACCTTTAATGTTTTGGTCAGAATACATGGATTTATGTTCGGATTAAGCGGTTGTATAATGTTCTTGTAGGTGGTGACTGTGTTGTTCCTCGATGGAAGCTTATCTACCATGTTTTTATGGTTTTTCAAGTGCTGACAAAATTGTCTTCAGCTATTTCACTTCTTTGCACTGTTTGATTACAGCACATTGTTGTATAAGATACCACTGAAGAATATTGTATTTTTGTGTTTTTATGCAAAGTATTGTTAACATTAAACAAAAAATGCACTGCCCTCGTGTCATGTTTCAAGCATTATTTAATAAAACACAAAACAAAAATCATCAAGACATATTCTAAATTCCATGCAAAACAAGGTAGCATTGGATTTACCCACACTCACTGGCCAACTTATTATATTTTACAAAACTGACACAGACATAAAACAGCCTTTCTACTAAATCTGTAGTTATTGCAGGATATACAGGGGTTTCAAATGTTGTGTTAGCTGTTATTTACATGATAGATCTACTGAGGTTTTACTGAATAAATTTGCATGTGTGTGTAGTTCCTCTGTTTGCAGCTAAAGTTTATTTACATGGTAAATAATTTTCTTACACATGTCAATCAGTGAGCATCCTGCAGGCAACATCTAAACTTAAGCAGAGGCCTGTTCAAAGTACAGAAGAATGAAGATTCAGTACCTTCACTCATCATTTGGATTTCTTTTGCAGAAATATAATCAAGCAACTTCTGATTTGAGCTTCAGAGAGCTACACGCTGAAATCTAGTTACAGCTTTAACCCTGTGCAAGTTATCATCCTCCTCAATGCAGGAATAAGGTCATACTGCCTTGCACTGTTCTTATTTTGGGAAAGCATGTGTCTCTGAAACTTAAAAACAAATTTATGCAAAAGAGTTTCAGTTTGAGGGTTTAAAAATGTCTCACATTAGCAGTCCCTGTCTGGCTAAACCTTTTAATCGATAGAAAATCCTCCCTAAATTTAGTTTCATTGTGAAACGATGTTCTGCAGACAGTGTAATGAGTCAAAACATGACCGATGCTTCATGATGACACATTAATGGCTGTTTCTCTGCAACACAAAACCGCTGAATGAGGAAAAGGGGGGATTCTTCATCCACTTTTATTTCTTTTTTATTTTTGTAATTTAGATTTTATTTTATGTTTTTTTTTTTTTTTACAAAAATTGCCCCATGTCAATGCATGGACAGCGGGCTATGCTACTTCGGTTATGCTAAATCTCTCAATCATTGTGTCGCACATTACTACCTACCAGGCATTAGTTTATCAAAGATTGTGAAGATGATGCTACATTTATCTTCTTTTTGCTCATTTTCATTGTCCTTTAGTTGCTGTTTTGGCATTAGATCAGATTTTTGAGTCACACCTGATCAGCAGCAAGATGTTTTGAGTAGCCAAAGTCTACGCAATGGCATGGATTAACACAGACCTTCTACAGCTGACAGATATAAGGGTTTCCTTGAACTGCCAAAATCTGAGTAGCCGGTGTGCTTTAATTTATTTCCCAATCAGAAATGAGAAATTTGGCATTGAGTGAAGCATCAGCAGGTTGCCATTGCTAAAGCTTGGCGAAAAGTAGCCAATAAAAACAACAGTTCTTAACATTGGCCTCTGAACAACCCGGGCCATTTCAATGCATGATGTGTCAAGGTTGTTCCTATAAGAGGCATCCATGCGAACTGTCCAAAACCAAACCGCAGACAAGGGGAATGGAAGTATATCAAAATGAAACTGCACCTTTTCTTTATGAGCAGGGTGTGTGTGCTGGTCTAAGCTGGTTTTTCAGTGTGAATACAGGCAGAAATATGGTGAAAAAAGAAGCAGTTGTTTTCTATTGTGGTATTTTGGCCAGAAAATTTCTAATATATTACAACAGGACTTCAGGAAACTGTGTCAACTTGTGTAAGAAAGGACATAATATCTTGCCTCCCTCAGAAAAAACCAGAGTGCATCCATCTGGTCAACCTCATGTGCTTCCTTCGAGTCATCCTCAGTTAATTGAACAAAACTCATAATCTGGTTGAGTCAAACAAATCAAACAGGCACACTGAAGCAAAGATGCTGTCTGTTATACATATGAGTAGAGATAAAGAGGAGTGTGACCTCGAGTAAAGAGCACTTAAACATGAGCACCTGCTGCTCCTCTATTGTCACTCCGACCCTTAGATCAGCAGAGCTGTCTTTAGAACAAACCATCAGTGCTGACTCACACACACAGACAATGACTATCGTATCTAATGTCTTTTGGAGGAAAGCTCCTCTGTGCTGTATTCACAGGAAGGTACTGGGGTTGTCAGTGACAGCCAGATGGAAGTACTCAGGCGGGCTTTCCTTCTGCATGCTGCTGTGGGTGTCTCTCCAGCGGATCTTGGTAGACAGGGTCTTCCGCTTTTCCAAGCCCTCTTTCCAACTTCTGCGCTTCTCCAGTCTAGACACAATCATCTGTGCCAGATCCTCCTGGAGCCGCTGGAAGTTCTCCCTGAGACATGAATGATGGCATTACTTTGGAACACGGCAGATTAATGTAAATCCTCCGTTTGGAGTAAATATGACTGAAGCTATACTCACGCTGATGGTGGTGCTGGGAGGTTGTATTTTCCTCCGGTCACACCTGTCAACCAGTATGTCATCTCTTTGCCTTTACCCTGTGAGAAGGGATATAAAGACACAGACAAAGCCAAAGGAAGTTAAATTAGTGTCCTTTAACGCTTTGGTTTAAATGGTGCCTGGATTGATGCACATAAAAAATGAAATAAAAACATATTCTCACCTTTAGGTACGTCTCTCCTCTTTTTTCAAACTCAAACTTGCCATCGGTCCTCTCCAGGATGTTGATGGTGGACTGGCTTACATGAATTCTCAAAGCTTGAAAGATAAGAGAAAAGACTAGTTAAATGATTTGTGCAATGATGATTTGACGTTTGCATTCGGCTCTCTTACGCAGGCCTGCAGACTCCATGCGTGAAGCCGTGTTGACTGTATCTCCGAAAAGACAGTATCGAGGCATCTTGTTTCCAACCACGCCTGCAGCACAAGGACCTAGTCACAGAAACACAGAACCAAACCATGCATGTGATGTTTCACTGAGATCCAGATAAATATCCAGATGTGGTACATTTAACCTCCTATAAATGTTTTTCATTTACATTACTCAGCCACTAAATGTCAGCGGCATTTGACAAGATAAAATGGAGAAGCAACATGAAAGTGAACAGCAAACACACTGTTCTCATTCATGTGTATCAGACCATATCAAAGGGCAAAATGGAAAATTGAAGGCTGGACTAAAATAAACAGGTGAAAAGTTAGAGCTGTTTGACTTTCTATTTAAATGTTTTAGTTGACATGTTTAGTTAGTAACAGGGATAATGAAATACTCCAAAAATCAGCAGGAATACCTGAATGTACACCAATCCGGATCCACAGAGGGATCCCAGGCAAATGCTGCAACTCGAAAGTCCCCACAAAAGACAAAATGTCCAGGGCCATATGAGCGATGTCCACTGCATGCTTGTCTCCGTTCCGTTTGGGTAAACCTGATGCAACCATGTATGCGTCTCCTATTGTCTCCACCTGAGATGCAAAGACATCATTTTATCAAAATAAGTTTAACCTTGTTTAAATCACTATAAGATATTTTCTAATATATTACAAGACATGTGCAAAACAAGTATCTGGGACACATTTGTGCAAAGAAAATGAATAAATAAATTGTTAAGATAGATTTTTCTGTTGATAAAATGTTGTTGGTTTTGCAGACAGTATTTCTACCATTCCTAACAACCCATCTGTTCCCTGTACAACACATAATGACACCTTGGTGGGTGGAAAAATACAGCACATTTACACTTTTAAGGCTTGGCAGCGTGAGGCTGGACAGTTAATGTACATGCCCTGTAAGGAACCATAACATAAGAAGCTAGTCAGCTCCCAGTACCAGTTTGTCTGGGGTTACTGGAGGTTAGCAGCTTCAATGAGCTACAGTAGCTGAGTCAGTAGGTCCTATCGTATACATTACTGTAGTTTCCAGCTGCTAAGAGTCAGTTTATTCAAGTTCACTAACCTCCAGCCACTGGTGGGTCCTCAACCTAACCAAATCATGTATTTCTGTGAGATTAGGTTTAGGGACCTGCAATGGGAAGAAGGGTTCTGTCTGTCTTTCTTTCTGTTTCATTAACTTTAAATTGCTAATTTTTTTGTAACACCCACAAGTTTTAGGGATTATCAACTGCTGAACAGTAACTTCAAACAGAAATCATAATTCAGTTATACATTACAGACACCGTCCCAGCTCCCACCACTGTGCAGCCAATGAGCTGCCAAACCAAATCTGACCTGAGCCTTTTAATGCTGAACTACCTTGTACACATCATGATGGTCCAAGATGCTGTCAAAGTTCTTATAGATCTCGTTGAGCATGTCCACCACCTCCATGGGGGTGCTGTAGTGGCACAGGGTGGTAAATCCCACAATGTCACTGAAATAGATGGTCACCTCCTCAAACAGCTCTGGCTGTACTTTGCCCGTCTCTTTCAAGGAGCGCACCACTGAGCTGAGGAGACACATAGAAGGCGGACAATGTCATGGTAGTTTGTTTCGTATCATCAAATTATTCACTGTGACATTTACATCGAGTGAAAAGAACATGTCCACACATATGAAAATGCAGGTTTGCCATGAGCGCGGTTAGGGTCTTTGTGACCGCAGTGTGGTGGAGGATGTTAATGCTGATTGATACGCGAACTAATTCTGCATAGTATTACATCTTGTTTAAAAAGTGAATGAAAACTTATTGCCTTCCGCTTTTAAACATCATGAGACGATAACGTAACAAAGATCTGACACCAAAACATGTAGAAGAAAAAGTAGCAACAGAAACAAGCCTATGATTGTTTCTAAAACTTTAACCAACATGGGGGCAGCATTAACAAACTATAAGAGGTCTTACATGTGCACTACTCCAGTAGTACGAAGCATGGAACAACATAAAAGGCTGATCGCTGCTGAACAGGCCTCTGTATAAAACTTTCCTGCTGTCTGGGATTTTTGGTGCAAAAACAGCCAATATTTGTACTGGTATACTGGTATAAACTAGCACTAGCACTGGTATAAACCCAAAGCTAAAAGATTGCTTTGAACATGGACAGAAGCAGCATTTAAATGTTCTGCTACAAAGACGTGGAACAATAACTGTGGACTAATCCAAGTGATGCCGTGCTTGTGGCCTTTAAAGCACACTTTGCCCACACTTTAAATGATCCAAAAATTATTTAGTGGCTTAAACTATCTGATATATGGGCCATTGATTAGGTGTGTTTATAGATTTCTCACCTAAATGTTGCTAAAATTAACACTGAAAACAGGTTTTACATCTGCAGACAGCAAACTAAGACTTGGAATTGATTGGCAGCACCAAATCTTATGTCCCTTTCCTGAGCTGAAGCTGGCCTGTGCAACTTCTTTCACCTACCCAGGTAGGAGCATAAAGTTCAGGCGATCCGCTCTGTCCCTCTCAAATTTGTACAGAGCGGTTCTCTCCTCCACCAGTTTCTCCAGCGTCCTCGAGTACATCTGCAAGCGACGAATGAGGTTGTCCATGTACGTCTCGGTGGCTTGATTATGCAGGTTACTGTTAAAATGCACCAAAAAAGGTTCAGCTGGACAGCATCTCTACATACATCATACACTGTGGAAATTATGAAAAGTCCCTGAAAATAATATGCTGATGAACCTGAAAATCTTCCCCAGAGTTAATTCTATTCTTCTGAAATCTGGCCTCCGTTCAGGGTCTTCATCCCAGCAGTTTTTAATCAGCATGTAGAGCTATGCAGATGTCAATTGAGCAGAAAATAAAGGAAAACACAAAAAAGGATTAAAAATGTAACCTTGATGGGATGCATGAGCAGCTTTGTAATGTTCGGGGCTCTTTTACCTCGATCTCCCTGTCTGATGCTCCTTCAAAGTTGAGATCAGGTCTGAAGAAGATGTTGTTTCTGGGATATTGGACTCTGTAGAGCTTCTCTGAGGGGTAGCAACAACAATGAGTTAACCAATAACTGTGAACTGGATAATAACGTTATATGCTAAAACATAGATTTTTACTCAAGTAAAAATGTCAACAGTTAGTGGTTTATGGTGAAATGATGGAGACCTACCTATTGTATTAGAACAGCAGTGCGTATGGAACGGAGCCCACCTCATAACAATCTCGTGGGCAATGATCCCATAGCTGTACACGTCCCCTTTCTGAGACACCCCACCTTTACGAAGGTGCTCTGGGGCCGTCCACAAGTCTGAGAGGAAAGGAGAAGAGAGGAGACCCTGATTATCTGATGATCTAAAAATGAATTACAGTAATCGTTCTCATTGATGATTGTACTGATCCCCACCTCTGCCTGGCTTCAGGATGGTGTTGCAACCAAAGTCAGTAATCTTGACCACCATGCGATTATCGACCACACAGTTGGTGGACTTGAGGCGACCGTGAACTGCAATGTTACTTGAGTGAAGATACGACATGCCCTGAAAAAATAAATACAGCAAGAGGGCAGCAGAGAACAGGATGGTTAGACCAGGCTGGTTCAGAGTTGCTGTTTGTTGTTTCACATAAAATGTTTTTTGTTAGTTTTGTTCCTAGGTAGTTTCTCTTTCAGTAAAAAGACGTTCCAGCATTGAAGTTCAAGTGATGAAGAAGGTTTATTTTGTCCCTTTCTTCCTGCAGACAGGTATGACAAGTTCACTGTCACCAGACTGCAGGTCCAGGGAAACTCGCCTCTTCTTTAGTCGTTCTTTTATTCTAAGAATGTGGTTTTACTGTTTTGCTGAACAATTCACAGATATTCTCAATGTCTGAAGATATTATTTAGAAAGTAGCACATGGTTCATACAATCTAATTTTACTTTTTTTCATAAATACCATCATACAAGTGGAAATGAGCTAGGGCTGGGCAAATTTCACATTTCGATAATTTTTAACTGATTCACGTTATATATCTCTCGATATAACCTTTTGATCAAATAACCAAAGAGATGGTTCTAATTTACAGTCTTCTGCCAAATGCACTTTAGTAATGATCAGCAGCATTAATGCATTAAATGGTTGAATGAAAGTAAAGTAGATATATATTACTGTCAAACTATTAAAATTACATTTCAAGAACCGTAACAAAAATTCAGTTGTGCAAAACAAGATATACTTTTAACCAAGGCACATTGATATAAACATCCATCCATCCATCCATTTTCTGAACCGCTTAATCCAAGTGGGTCGTGGGCGTGCTGGAGCCTATCCCAGCTGTCAAGGGGTACACCCTGGACAGGTCGCCAGTCTGTCGCAGGGCCAACACAGAGAGACAGACAATCACACACACACTAGGGAGAATTTAGAGTGCCCA
>JAVQJG010282438.1:0-18057 GCA_036024015.1 Craterocephalus amniculus | reverse complement strand
ATTTCTAGTCAAAAAAACTTAGTATGCTTAATATAAGATAAAGTCACCTAAAGAGTAACATTTCAGTAAGAAACAGGAACTTGTTTTACAAAAATAGTGGGTAAAGTCTACTTTGAAGCACCACAAACTTAAAATGAAACACGAAACCCTCCAGTACTAGTAAAATGTGGATCAATTATATGTTTCAAATAAGAAGCAAGGCTTGAATATATTGTCTTATTCCAAGAAATCTTATAAAGACAATTTTCACTTGTTCCTTTGTCAGATTTTAGCCAGATTTTAAGCAGATTTTTTGTGCTTATTCCCAGCAAATATACCTTGTTTTAATTCTTTTTCTTATTTTTGGAGTTTTCCAGTGTGTTTAAACCTTTGGAACAAAATCTGTAAGCCAGCTAGTGTTTTTTATTAAACTCCAGTTTTACCTACTACGTCTAGACGAGGAACTTCCTATCACGAGGGAGAACCATTTAACTAAGCTGTATGATATTTGATTAAACAATGTGACATCCAAGTGTGCAACATGGGAATTAACCCACACCCTGCAAACATCTGTAAAATATTTGGCCAAAGAAATTAGTTTTTAACATGGGCTTCTTTAAACAAATCTAACTCAGATTTACAGAGTATTAGCAAAGGGCATGTACCTGGTTAGGTTTGAAGCAGTAGAGGAATTACAGAGAGAAAAATCCTTGCAAGTATGTTCTCTACATCAGGATTGTTTGGTCTGAATGCACCAACAGATGCTTGCACATATAAACACAGAATGTGCTTGAAAGATGTAAGACTAGCATTTTGCTGTATCCATACTCATATTGCATACCAAGTTAAAACCACCACCGGGATTGATTTGCAGTTTTAATCACGATGCCTTGTGCTTTGACTTTACCTGTGTAGTTAGTTCATCTGGAGCTAAAGCCAAGCATTTCTTTATTTTTCATCAAGCAAATTTGTAAAATATAGAAAGATATATGTAACAGGAAAATAAATTACTGAATAATGAAATGATAAAGGTTTAGACCGTCCCTGTGTTACTTTGCAAGATGTCCCTGGTTAGAACATTGAGTAGGTTAATTATGATTGTTACCAAATGATATAACCATAGTTTCATTGTAGACTCAGAATGTTTTATTAAAGTTAGCATTACATACGTCACTGATGATAATTGGAGATGAATTGGGCTACAATTATGATAAATGCAATTTGATCCTTAGTCTAAAATATGCTCAATTTTAAATTGAATGCATGCAGGCCACACATCTCCTGCTTTTGCTCTGTATCCCTGCAGCCAGCTGTTTCCCCTGTCAACCATCACCAGCTGCTGGTAGAGTCTGGCTGAGATAAGTTCAGCCTTTTCTTCGGCGCCGGGAGCCGTCATTGCCGGGATGGAGAACTGCATTCCGGGCAGCCAAACAACTTAACAGTCTGCACAATGAAGGACGTGGATTACATTGCACTTTACAACAATTTGTTACAGTTAAAGCAGATTTGTTGGCTTTGGAGTTCAGTGCTTAGGAGATTCAACAAATGGGGGGCAGAAGCTCAGTTTGACGGTGCCTTTCTAGCAGCTGGCTAGCATCAATAACCATAGCTTCATGCTGCTGGAGCTGGAAGCCAGCAGCTAGAGACAAGTGGTTATGTTTGTGTCCCACTTGTGCTGCTGTGCTCGGCAAAACACCTCACTGCAGAGAGCTTCACGGTGGAGAATTTGTTGGAACGTGTTTGCCAACAGGAGCTCAGATGACGGTGTTGCATCATTGTGAAGGCATAGTTAGGTTCTTTGAAAATGGAAAAAAGAGCAAGAAGATCCAAAACAAGCACGCTTAGGAAAACAATGCAATCCACGACTGTGTGTAATGATATGGGTAGGGATTGTTGATAGCGTGCCTGTAGTGAGCTACACAGAATACCAGCGCCGACTGGATTCTACTTCCTCACTGATGAATTGAGAGAACAAGAGATAAAGGAAGCAAATAAACAGCTCAGCCTTGCCAGGTTATTAGTTGTGATTTGTTAACTTGTTTAATGAAGAATGTTGTGTTTTGGAATTTGTTGATTTGAAAAAAAGAAACTGGAAAAAAGAAGCAAGTTAATGATAATGATGGTGCTAATAATGGCTGCTGCTGGCGAAAGCCCGGAGCGAGACATCTGTACCATGACATGCGACGGTCTGATGATATTTTCTCACCAACGGCAACTCCTTGGCTGATATCTAAAAAGAATTAGAGAGAAAATGGATATAATTTAGATGTTTCAATACCACTAAAGGGTACAGTTCGGTAAAAAGAAAAAATGGTAAAAAGCTCTGCAGGGCACGGCAAAAGGGAGGTGGGTTTAAGAAATGCCACATATTTTAGTCGTGTCAAAAGAGATGGAGCGATGGCCATATTACAGCAGACAGCATTCTGTATTTCTGTGTTTGAAATGTTATCCCGTTCTGCTGGAGGGGAAGGAAAAAAAAAAAAAAAGAAAAGCTCAGCCAAGATGATCCCATTTAAGGCTTTTACAATCCCCTCTCTTCATCTCTCTGGGGGCTTTGGCGTATCGTCTCAGCTCACGACGACTCATTGGCTTAGAATCTGAAATCTTTTTTCGTTCAATTAAGTGTAGCTCTTTCTTTCATCCCGCAGTTTGCCTCACCTACAGATAAAAAATACAGAACAGAAGAGAAGAATCTAAACTACATTTGGGGAAAACAGTGCAAAACAAATTGAGTCCTTAGTTTAGGATGTTAATATATGACAGCAACATATTAGAGTGAAAAACTCTCAGGGAAGACAGAGATATCAGAATGGGGGAGATACTTTCATTTCAGGATATATGCATCAAGCATATTTACAGCGAAGATCAGCTGAAATAGCAAGCGCTGTCCCCTTACAGGGACGCTCCGCTATCACATCCACTTAATAAAGTGTTGTGTTCTACCAAGTGCCTTTGTTTCCACACTGTCGGTTTATTGCACTGTAGAGATGAGGAAAAATGTACCATACCTGGACTCCAGATGTAATTAGAAGGTAAATTTAAGTTTAACATGTGGAAACCTTGACCATCAGCTAAGCTTTCATATTTTTTCCTCCCTACTCAAAATTTAAAGCAAAACAAACAAACAAAAAAATGAATACACAAAATCAGGGTTCAAAAAGGGTTTAGGATGAAGTCCAAAACCCTTCTGTCATAAACTTAAATACTGACACTTTCACATCATTTCATCAGGATGTTTGAAGTTTTGATACCTTTTAAACATCAGAAGGAGTCCTGTTGGTTTAATCCAGCATTATGAGATAAGAGACAAACACAAGAATTATGCTATTTCAATTGACAATTCTTTGTTTGAGGAAAAGGAGAAAATACATAACTCTCGAGAGGAGGTCTGTTGTTAGTCTCTGTTGCACCCAGTGTGCGCAGAGTCCCCAGCACAACCTGAAAAGACCTGCCCATCCTAGAAAAGTCTTCCTCTTATACTCTTTACAGTGCTTGTGTCTATGTGTGTGCATTAAATGTGTGTGTGTATTTTTGCAAGGCTATAGGGTCACTGTCCATCTTCTGTGCCCGTCAAACTGGTCCAACGTCTGCAAGAGAGAAACAACCGTCCCTGCTCGCCCTCAATTCTTTGAACAATGCTCCTCTTTGAGCTCCAGTATCCCAGGCTGATGTGTTATCTATCAGTCCATCTTGTCTCAGCTAAGGGCCTGTAAATCTCCATATGAGTCTGGTGCACTAAGAGCCTTTGAATCCTCACCTAGTGCTATTAATTATCCACTGCTCTTAGCTAAAGTTAGTAAAACTGAATGAATGAGACCTTAGTCATATGAACTAATGAATATATTGATATATATGCTGAAGTTAGTACAAATATGTATTGTAAATAGAAAACTAAACTAAAAATGAAGAAGTTAATTCAACTATTTACAACAATGTTTAAGCACAATATGATCGATAATACACAATTTTGACAGTATCCTCTAATGATAAATCATAATACACACTATACATTGCTTTTCAATAAGTCTCATTGATTCTTTTTGTATCTCAATGACACAATTTCTTCAAATGTTCCTGTTGTCTGACATGTTTTCATGTCCTCACGTTGATCTGATGAAAGCAGTCACTGCCTTAACGTGTACTTTTTTACCCTTGAAAGTAATTGCTAGTTTATTTCATGTGTTTTTGAAGTATCCCCCCAGTGGCCATATTCTGGACAGCAATTACATTAAATCTGTCCAAAATATTCAAGCTCATGCGTCCCTATATTCGCCCATCACACTAATTCCAGATGATTTGCCCAAATTGGTGTTGAAATTAAATAAAACATATGTTTTACTAGCAGTAAAGAAACTAGTTTCTACACATCTGAAACCTAAATACAATGTTAATCCGGGCCCAGTTATGGGTTGCTGGGTTTTTTAAAAACGTTTTTTTTTTTTAAATTAAGATCAATATTTTGAGTCTTGTACAGTATTCATGTCTGTCTTTATTTAAAAGTTTTAAAAGTACCATGCGATGTAGGCTGAAATGGGAGTTTTATGAAATATCCTGTTAACAGTCAGAATCAATTCTAACCGGGGAGCCTTACAGTAAATGTAGATAAATCCAGACAAAGAAACATTTTAATCCCGTGTTTACATGTATTCATAACCCGGTCACATCCAGGTGAGACGCATAAGCTCGGCACAGTTTGATGCCTCTACCGCCCGCTCCAAACACTCCAAAGTGTAAATAGGAAAACAATAAACTGCCATTTGCCTGTGAGCTTGCTGACATGCCCGCCTCAAATCACAGATTTAGAGTCTATTCTGTTCCCTTGACTGGAGCTGACTGGGTGACCGCAGGGATTCAACCGACCTCCACAGCACAGCCAAAGGTCACACAGCAGAGGTATGGCTTTCTAATGCAGTGCCCTTTTGTGGCGTCTGAACTGCCTTCATTGTATTCTCATCACATAGACTTCTTGCTGGGAGAGAGGCTTTGAGAAGCAGGATAAGGAGAATAGCATTGACAGCAGTTCTAAAGGGCAATCATACAGATAATTCAGTCCAATGGCCCTCTTTATTGGGATTAAGGCGCCAGCACCTCTGATATTGGATAAACAAAACAATGGGCATTTTCTGTGATGGCCCAAGGACTCAGATAGATGGAGAGAGGTAGCTGAAGCAATGCTGGGGTTTTGGTAAAGCCAGCCAAGGGCAACTGCACTTTGCCAAGCTGGCAGAATTTATCACATAATGCTATAGTGATATCATAGTGCACCTTTTATCAAGGCTGGGCCTTTTTACTGTTGCCGAAATAATTATTTTAGCATCTTTTTCTGTTTTTAGGAACTTTGCCAAAAGTCCGTGGAAAGAAGAGGAGGAGTCTGACACCCAGTTCATCTAATTATGAGAATATATTTTCTCATACCTCTTTTATATAACAGTATATAATATATATCATTTATTATAACTGGTGCTGCTGCACAGCTAGTTCTTTCCCCTCCTCCTTTTTTAATTGTGATAAATTGCAAAGACACGAGAAGCTATGCAAATATGGAAAAAGAAAAAAGACAAACAAAAAACCAACAGGCAACGAAGAAACAAGAAGAAGACATGTGTCTGATTTAAAAGGATGGAATACCACATGCCATCTTTAAGATTTGGAGAAAAATAAAAAAGCTTAGTGTCATGTGGTGAAACTGCAAATTCAACTGCATGTTCTTTTAAAGTACTCATAATAAAACTGATAAATATATCTGACTATTGAATGTCAATGGAAGCTTGTTTGAATAAATCAATAACAGAGAATCGTCATGGTTGCTGATCTCAGGAAGTTGTGGCTTTGTCTCCATCTCAGAGGAGCTTTGTTTGATTAGCATCACTTACAGCCAACATAACAAAACACTTTGTTTCTCGTCATAAAGGACATTTCTAATGAAGTTCCCGCCTTTTATCTGTGAGGAAAAAATGATGTCTGTGTTTCCAGTTTGAGAGTCTTTTTTTGTTTTCTGTGGACTCGCTGTTGCTGCTTCTGTTGGTCGTTCGTGTGTGTGGCTGCATGCGTGTTCGTCTGGCTGTGCACTGACTTGCTGAAGTCTGCAATGACATTTTACACCAGTCCTCTTCACATAAGCAGTGGTTTCTTCTCCTACGCTGGTCAGATGACAGCTTCATTGTGCAGTCTTGAATAGTAACGCCCCATATTCTATTGTCAGTAACTATAACGGGCGTTTTAACGATGAAATAAAATCAGGACCAGTGTTGACTTGGACAATCCTGACTTTACTACCACCCTGAGCTAAAAATAATAAAAAAAACACCTGAAATTTAGAAGCTTTCATACTGTCACAAGCTAAATTTTACGTACTGATTTTTAATGAGCATCAGCCATGACTCACCTGCCTAATATCAGCCAGTTAGTAGTTTTTCCATTGGTATACTATTATCATGTGCCGAACAGCCTCGCTGCTAGTATTACTGTGCAAATTTAGCCTTTTTGGAACTTTTTATTACCTTTGAACCGCTGTCAGAGTTACTCAGTTTTACTGCGAGTAGTAAAATTATTTACCTTTAATTAAAACATTGACATCAATTTGAATTTGGAGAAAGACAGATGGTTAACCCTGTTTCCCTGGATGTTTTCCACCGTGCTTAACTGAAAGCAAGAGCCAACAAGAACAGTTCAGGTCTGTATATCACATGGCGTCTGGATCATAGAAATACAACAGCACAGTTTATCTCCATTATCACCTGTGCAGGACGTCCAGTGTAAAATTGAAAGGGTCAGTAATGTCGTCAGACAGACAAATATCCTCACCGTCCAGCTTCCCACTGGTTGATTTAAATCACAAGTATACTCGTCTTTTCCTGTTGAGGACTAGCAGTCTGTTTGTATGTTCAAACGCTCCTTTAATGTCTGATGTAACCTGTTGCAAGAGCAAACAATAAGAGCAGGAGGAGAAAGCTTCTAGCACATATGGGATTAGGGGGGAAAAAAGTCATTTATCCCCTCCTGGCAATTAGAGCATATTATCTTTGTAATTACTATTATTATCACAGTTAAAAAGGAAAGCATTTGTGAAAAGTGGTGTTCACGACACTGCACGTTACCCCCTTATTATGTTAAAATTCTTATTAAAAATCTGAAAGTGCAATTATGTCAGCTGGCGAGAAGTCATTAAATCTAGTATGAAAACCTCCCTGATATCAAATGGGGGAGATTCTGCTTCTCTTCAAGCCAAACTCTCTCTCCATAATACAGCACAGCTTTGTCACGCTCTGCAACGGCTCAACAAAGGACACAGCGGTCCCATTAGCCAAGTAAACAAATCAGAGAGTGAAATGAGATGCGTTTTACACTGAAACAATGGATTTCCCATAGGAGAAAATATGGCTGGAGATGAAACCCAATAATGAGGCGCAAGCTCTTGTAGAACCGTTGAGATGGGAGGCTTGAGTGAAACGGGCCCTATCTGGGCTAAATAGATGAAAAAAAGTCTTGATGCTTATTTCTGGCTTGAAATGAGAAAGCTCTGTTTCAGATTTACTAGTAATTTTGGAGTACAGTATCCGATTGAACAATCCTAGAAATGAAAAGATTTCTTGGTTAACTGTTGCATTAGGCTTTTTTTCATATTACAGAAATGGTAACAAAACCTTTTTTTCCCTCTTAAATGTTTACTGTAAAAACTTGGGCTCCATGCTAAGAGTAAATCAATTTGCCATCTCAGATAATGATGTTCCTCCTCAACTACCACTGTGCTTGCAATTATTGTGAACAAGCCATCTCTGTAAGTGTGAGGCCCCCCTGAGTTTTTGTGAGCGTGCATGACTCTGAAGCCAGAGAAGATTAGAAGTGGATGGTGGCGACCCCTGTCTTTCAAAGGGAGCTCTTAGGGGACGTGAGTTTTGTGGCTCCATCTCTATCCAAGACAGAGGAGCCCCTTCCGGCAGCTACTTTACCCAAAGGTGCTCTAAGTATGTCTGGCAGATTATTGATTATCTTGGGCCTCATGTGCAGCAGGACTGCATTAGCCCACAACAACCAAACAGACACCTTACACACTTACACGCCCACATGACCTCACAACACAAGGCTGTCAAACCATGGTGGAAAGGTACACCTGCAAAAGACAGTGTTACTGCACCATCATCATTAGAGCAAAGATACTTATATTAGTTGCAATAATTTACTCAGAAGGGATTGAAATGGCGCATTTTAGTGTAGGCCATCGATGAAACTTCTGCAAATTTTCACACACCTGCACCCGACCTAATCTGAGCTTTGTCCAGCCAGTAAAAAGTCAGTTCAGTGTTTAATCTTATTTTTTTTCTTTATCTCTTTCTTTATCTCTTTTTCTCTTTCTTTTTTTTCTTTTTTCTTTTTTCTCTTTCTTCTCCTAATAACATCTTCTTCTGTTCTTTGCTGAATCATGCATAATAGCCAGTGTGGTGATATCCAATAGCTGTTGTGCGTTTCAGAGTTTTAAACCATCACAGGAACATCACTTGGTGGTTCTGGTTAATGATGGCATAAGGCTTTGCTTGTACAGTCCAGTTTTCCAATTTGGTTTTGAACTTGAAAAAATGTATCATGAACTTTACTTTGCAAGGTGAAAAACTGAACAATGTTGCAATTAAGTCCCATTAATTTAAGAAATGTTAATGTCTTGCTACAATAGCTCTAATAAGGGATCCAGACTTGGCTGTATCCAAAGAGCTAAGAGGACCTGAATCTTCAGTGAATAATGAAACTGATTTGAATCCTGTAAACATATCTGGGTTTCCTGCTTGATCATTAGCTTTATTTTTAAGCTCATGTCATAAATTTCATCTGCAGTCTAAAGTTGAAGTTTTGGTTCTAAAATTAAAACAAATCCTGCTTCTCCCTTAGAGCTAGCAAACACCTTGTCTTAGCGACTTAATTCCATTACTTGACTATGCAGATGTTTTGTATGCTGCCGCTACAACTGAGTGTCTTCAGTCTCTAAACACTGCCTATCATAGTTCTTTAAGATTTATTACTGGTGGCCCCCGTTGAGTTCCCGTAGGTACACCCATCAGTTGTCTCTGACATATGAGGCCCTTCCTGGATTGGTTCAAGCCTATCTGTCTTGTCTTCTTCAAGGGACCAATAACCATTATGCCCTATGCATTTGTGATATTTATCATTTGAATGTCCCCAGACTCCAGAGTGAAGTGGGAAAACAAGCTCCTACTGCTTGGAGCATCTTCCAAACTGAGTTGAAAATGTCGCAGCTCATTTTGTTTCAGGCTTTTCCTTCTTTTTTGCTTTTCAAACAGTGATACTCTCCTGAACAGTGTCTGTGTTCCTAATTATTCCTGTTCTCAACTCAACATATCAAACTGATTCCTGCTTTTACACATTTGAACCTGTTAATTGTCTTAAATTACTCTTATGCTGTGCTTTGCAATTGCATTTTCTTTTTTTTTCATGCCATGCACTATCCTCTTGGCCATTACTGTCACAAAACAGATGTTGATCTCAGTGGAACTTAAATCTGGTTAGATACAGGTTTTATTAACAACAGGTGAACATCTAAAGCCTGCAGGACTCTGGCCCATGATGTTTGTAGTGCTTTTAATACCTTTGAATATATCAGTGATGTTCATTCTCGCTGCAGGTCTACACAGGATATTGGTTGGTACAATTGGAAGTAGCACCTAGGGAGGAATCAGTCATTCTTTGCCATTTGTTGAAAACTTTAAAGTTGGGGTGTCAAAATCTGCCTCTTTAGGGTCACTGTCCTGCAGGTTTTAGATGTTTCCATGCTCCAACACACCTGACTCACATAAAATGGCTCCAAGTTCTGCCATTATTGTTCTGCATGTCTTTCATCTTGTATATACTTGTTTTTTATACTTTATTATTAGTTTCAACTATTTTTCCACTGGAAAGGAGAAGCAATCCAACCTGGTTTTACATTCTGTACAATGGTAATAAAGTGCAATCTGATTCTGGTCAGATTCAACGGATTACTCATTTCATTCAGGTGTGTTGAACAAAGGAAACATCTAAAACCTGCAGGACTGCAGCTTTCAAGGACCAGAGTTTGACATGCCTTATTTAAAGGAATACATTTGAGGATCTGAGTAATTGAGGATCATACTAATCCTGTGGTTATGAACAGGCAACAGTTCATAAAAATCATTTATCAAAGAAGCAAAACATACGGTAGCAGTGTGAATATCTGAAAGGTCCAAACTTTCATCTGTCTTTCTGTAGATCAATTGTTGATGGAGAGCTAAGGTCAGCAGAATAATGTGACTTCCCATGTTTTATTTTCATGAGAAAATGCAGCCTTCCAATAGATTTGAAGTTTGTTGGTAGTTTGGTGTTTGAAATGATTCCAAACTCCAACTTCACCTCTAGTTATTATCCCATTACTTTAAAACAAACATTGTTCAGAGAAACCCTGTGTTTTTATGATAAAAAAGTAACTCATTTTTTTTATTTGTAGTGCGGGGAAATAAAAAAGAACAGAGAAAAAAATATTTTGGAGAAGCATTCCCAGTGACCCAGTTGGGTGATTATTCTCTTTGCAGCAGACACTGCTCACACTCTGTCATTTGAGCCATTAATAATAATCGAAAAGGAATTGATTTAGCAGTTTTAAGGCCCCACCAAGTTTCAAATCATTGACAGTGACCTCAAAGGAAACACTATTAATGATCAGATCATGAAAATGAGCCTTAGCTGAACAAAAAGATGCCACAGAGGAGTACGCATGCACACTTGCTATAAACTGCGTCAGCACAGTGACTGTGTCAGGGTGACATCTGCATGTCTGGAAAACCTCATTTAAATCTCTACAACAAATCACCACATGACGGTAAAATATGATATCTGTTATTATAAAACTTGGCTTTATTGTTGTAGCTAGTCATAAAACTATCTGTTGTGATGCTACTGACTGTGTTTATATGCCTGTTTCTGCCCATCGTACCTGAATACACCTGCTCCCTCCCACTATCTTTATTACAAGTAATATTAATGTAGAGCAGGCGCTGCTTGACATTTTTATTGAATTATTTACAAGGGAAAATAATGACAGTGGGGTCTCAGGGCTAAACAAATAAATAAATCAGATCCCAAATCAAATAAAGGTGATGTATGTGGAGCAGACGGTTATTAGGTTAGGTGATAGGTGTCAGTGCTCACAATACCAGCTGAGGAAGACTGTGTGGATTTGTGGAAGGAAACAATTTTTACATTAGATTCTTTCTCACACATGCCGTTTTATGAAAGTAAAACAAAACTTCTAATAGCAGAATTCCCTTCTTAATTTTTTAATTTCAAATAACTTTACTGAGCAAAACCATAATACATGGGCGGAAAAAGGTCATTCAAACCAGGTCAAATTTTGAAATTTTAAATGGGAGGATTGTCTAAAGTAGTATTCTGTTATTTTAGAACTTCCAATGGGTCATGTGTGGCAAGAATATATTGATTAATCTTCTTAATTTATTATTTTTATTACTTTTACCAACATTTTATAGATTTATTTAGTGTTTTTGTATTTCTTACCAAGTATATTGGCGTTTTAAAAATTACTTTTTTATATTTTATGCCACTGATGTTATTGTTTAGCTACAAGATAAAACATCACATGTTTCTTTCTTGGGAGGGGGGGTATTTATTGTATGAAAAAAGCTTTATAAAGAGTATTTGATAAAAAAAATTTGTTGTATTTATCCAGTTTTAGAAGAGAAGGCGCCACAAAGTCTTTACACCAAAGATAGGATTCATGGATCGTTCAGGAACTATTCCTTTCAAAGAGCCATTCAAATGACTGTCTTGCTCTTTTTTCTTCCTTTTTTTAGAATTGACAGTGAGATCACTGTTCCGGATTTACCTGACCAGAAACTTTGTGGCACAACAGAAACAAAGCTACCTCCAATGAATTTCCATGCAAAACAACTTTACTCTGTTTTCAAATCAAAACGTTATAGTGATACAAAACAATTCATGTATAAGAAAAACAGATGATAAAAAAGATCAATGATTTGAAATCTACTAAAGTACATTAAAAAATAAAAACAACAAATATGAGACAGATAGTGAAAGTTTTTGGATTGAGCTCACAAAATTTGTTTCCGATTAATACTGTCTGTGCATAGACACATTCACATGAACTAAGCATGTTGGCATGTGTCACAAGACAATTTGTATGTAAAAAGAAGGGCTGAGAAACAAGTGGCTCAAGAAAGAGCATTTGTGAAAAGTGGTGTTCACGACACTGCACATTACCCCTTATTATGCTAAAATTCTTATTAAATCGATTAAAAGAATCAATTTGAGCTTGAACCTCCAGCTGGTATTCTGGTAAGCTGTGTGGATTCTTCTACACTCGTAATAATAAAATAAAGCAGAACTCTTGGAAACATGCTTTTGGGATGTCTTTTTAAATGCATTTTCACTGCCTTGGTGGTGAAGGAACAAAGCAAACAGATTATGTCCATGTTTTGCCCCAGCTATGACGTGATCAAAAAATATCCAAAGATGCCCCCCTCCCCTGTCTTTTCCAGCAAAAGGCAGCAGGAGGACATATTTGTGAAGCTCTAAAGGGAAAACCTGATGATGAGACGGAGATGAGCAGCAGCTAAAAGGGGAAGAGTTCCCAATGCCCTCGGGGTTCAACAGGAGATTTCAGCCTCATTCAGGAGCTGCACCTTTCCGTGACGGTCTCCAGGTCTACTTATGGCTGAGTAGGAAGCAATTTAAAGGCCTGCCTGGGAGACTTCCAGTGAGACCCACAAAAATCTGAACCAACAGCAAGTAGCTGAAATATGCAGAATGATAGATGTAGACTAGGTTGGCAGATTGTGGAAATGAGTTTGATTTTCTCTGATGTGTCATCACAGACCTCTGCATCTAAGTTGACCCTGTTTTAACTTAAAGGGGAATTTTGGTATTTTTCCACCTGTACCTATGTTGTAGCATGCGTTACGATCATTTACTCACCCAGAGAGTTGTGGTGCAACTTGAACTCCATCGGAAGATATTTATATCCACATGCAATCAGCATATATCCATATAATGGGAACGTTCGGGGCAAGTGCCGTTCGGCCCGTAAATAAGGCATTATCTGCCAGAAAAATCCTTCATTTTACCAATGTGTTGTTAGCAAATGCTAGTCCCATCCCTCCGTGACCTGGATGCAGCTTGCACTTCTTTTGTTGTTGTTATTCCGGGGTCCTTTCAAACCTGTTGCCCACATCCCTTACCCCCAAAACCCACCGCACGCGGAAGGGACGTGGCCGCGCAGCGCTGCGCCGTCACGGCAGATAGCCGCCATTAAATCCTTTGGAACCCTTTCCAACAGGGGCGCTGTGCAGAGGTTTCTGAAGCGTCCCAGAAGCGCCGTCCCTTGCCGCTTCTCTAAAATACGCAGCTGTTCTATTTTTGCCGCTTGCCGCTTGGATTCCTCGTCAATTTGAGCAGATGGGATCATTCAGGCAGGAAGTCAGTCGACGAAAAACAAAGTGAATCCGGTGGATTTTAACAATAAAATACTGTATATCGTCTTTTACTGTGAAATATCAAGCCCCCCCGGCCGTGATCTCCTGTAAATGCACCATGCGCTGAAGAAAGATCTCTTCCCCAGCGCTGGCTGTGGGAGATGGTGCCAGGTGCAAAGCTGTACATTCTGATGCATGATACAAAATCTTGTGTTGTCTTAACTGTGCACCTTGTTACATATGATTGTCAGGTAGCTTCTCGTGTGCTCCAAGTAAGAGCGATAAACAAGTAATTATATATCTCATTGCACATAACAAGATGTTGGCAAGAAGTCTGTTGTTTTCTAAGTGATTCAGAACATGCTGACATCTGTATTAATTTATGCTGCAAACGGTGGAATTTCCTTCTCCTGTTGCATCCTTTCCAGCGCTGGCAAAGATGCTGGCAAAATAAGAAAATGAATAACAAGAGAAATTACTAATTAAATTAATTATGGATTTTCACAGTCTTGTTTTGAACGTACCATGTTATCATATGGCAAGAATCAAAGTTGGTCATGAAAAGAGAAAAAAAAAACAAGCATTACGATGAAGTTTCAATCCTGAATCACATCTCGGCCCTGTGGGTCTAAATTGGAACCATCTGAGGGGTGTCGGTCCCACCTCTCATAGACAACACGTCCATCCTCGTGTTGTGCTCAGCTCGTCCCACTTGGTTGCGTTTTGCACACACAGTGCTCGGGTTCAGAAACAGAGAGAATCTGTGATAAGCAACTTTGACAGAAGGCAAATTTTATTTAAATATTAACATTTATTGACATAAAGCCAACAAGAAAAGGTTAATTTCCCTTCCTTTCTTGTTTTCAGTATTTCCTTATACAGTATATTATTCTATCCTGTCAAGTCTGTGCTGCTGCTGCCTTCCCACAATGGAAAAGCCCACTCAAACCAACTTTTCTTATTTTTGTTTCCACTGTGGTCTGAACAAGCAAATGTTAAGTAAATATAGTCAGATGTAGTGCAGAATCAGGGCCATTCCATTTGAATCTACTGTCTTTAGGACCCATAGTACACAGAGGAGTGCTTATTGCTTACGTGGGTTGTACTAACCCACCTTCACTCAGTCTGGTCCATGAGGTGAGTGCAACACTTGGTGCAAGAAAGAAATGTTTGGAGCTCCTGCAGTGTTTACCCATGATTAAAACATGGCATTTTTTTCTCAAATTAATAAATCCATATAGGTAAAAGACCCATGTTTTTTAGCATTCTCTTTTCCTAACTTTCTGTAAATGGAATTTACATTTCTGAAAGGGATTACATGTAACCATAGGAAAGATAGTAATTTAAAAAAAGCATTAACAATGATTTAAAAAGTATGACGGATGAAATATTATACCAATCTTATGTGCGTTTGAGGCACATTCCCCAGCTCTAATTCCTTCTCTGCGTCTTCTGCTTTGGGTAAAACACAAATATTAGGCTGCTTTATGGGCTCATGGCTTAAATTTTAGACCTTTCTTCATTAATTCATTAATTTCCTGTACTGCTTAATCCAATTCAAGGTCACGGGGGAGCTGGAGCCTATCCCAGCAATTAGCAGGCCAGAGGCAGGGCGCACCCTGGACAGATCGCCATCCATCACTGGGCAAATGTAGAGACAAACAGGGAGAATTTAGAGTGACCAGTTAACCCATCATGCATGTCTGTGGACTGTGGGAGGAAGCGGGCGTACGCGCAGAGGACCCAGCATGCACCTGGAGAACATGCATGCTGCATGGCCACTTTTTGAACCCTGACCTAGCCGTGCCTCGAACACACGACCTTCCCTGCTGTGAGGCTGCAGTGCTAACCACCATACCATTGAGTTGTTCATAACTTTTCTGCTATAAACGTATCAGATATTTTTTACATGATAGAAAAAAGGGAGATCACAGCAATGTCAAACCACTCAAAAGGAATTAATTTGTAATTTGTTGAGAGGAAGTATCTAAAAGTAGAGGAATAGGAAGTATTCCAGCAGTTCAGGAGTAATATTTTTAAGTAGGGAGTAACTCTTATTGCTCTGGCCTTTGGCATGTAGACCATTGGTTCTAACTTCCACATAAGACTACTGTATGAAAAACAGAGAGAGAAAGGGGAAACCCAAACATCATTACACAGGCTCTTTAATAAAGAATTTATTATTTCCACTAATGGTATTAAGCACATAAATAGTAAAATATGTGAAATGTGAATTGAATTCTTATAGCTGGAACATGGTTCTGCATCTTTCAAAAGCTGGAGGCACAATCCTTCATCTACATCACTGGCAGATGTAACAAAAGTGAAAATGAATGATTTTTGTTTATATTTTAAACCTTCAGACATCAGTGCACTCTTTAATTACACAGCCATTTAATATGAAGAAAACATCCAGGTCTTTTAATCCGCAGAATCTAAACATCCATTTAGCTGTTTGTCATTTACTGAAATACAATTAAACATTTACAAGTCGTTAGATGGAGACAGTAAATTGAACTAATATTACTCATCTTGTTTACTGAGGAAAATTTGTGAGGAAGTAGAGGAGGATCTCAGACAAGGAAAACCTGATAAAAGCTATTTTTTCATTTCTGTTTTTTCACTTGTTGATGCTTTTTATTTAATTTCACTCACTGCATCATTTGCTTTTTCCTTATTTTGAGCCATCACAATGGCACTGTGATGGCAGACACTGTGCATAAGGCTCATTATAAATCATCAGCTAACCATGTAAAGTTACAAATTGTACAGTGTTTGTATGGCGCAATGTGACCCCGTGCTGTTGATGATTTATTTAAGAGGAATAAAAAAGCCCAACGTTTTGCTATTAGCTGTGGAACATCAGCCATACCCACTAACTCCATCCTCTGTCCACACTTACAGCAAACATCAGAACCCCCCCGCTTAACTTCCAGCCAATCACAATCAGAGACTTTAGATGAGAGCATGTCATCGTTCAATGGATTAATGGAGCTTCTGACATGTTCAGTGACACTCTGTAAATGCCACTGCTACAGTAACAGAATAGTTTTATCTGAGCTGAACATTAATCTTAACATGTAACATATATTGATAGTTTATTATTGATTATGATTAACATAGACAATTAGAGCCTGTCTCAACCAGTAATCTTCTGGCGATATGTTCTCCTCCATTTTGCCTCAAACTTGAGTTAGACAGACAAAGGCATCCAGACATTACACAGATCTTACTTCTTATTGTCATGGTTGTGGTTGTTTCATGTTCATTTCATTTATCTAATTCATGTTTGGTGGGATTGTTAATGCACAGAGCAGTTGTTTTTACGGCATCCACATAGCTAGCCGTGGCCCTGCCGGGCATACAGCGAGCAGAGGTGCAACAACAGCAGCATTACATAATTTGGTGAAGAGTTTTCAGTCAACACTAAATTCTATGTATCTAAGCTGAACCATGATGTGGTGTTGCTGAGAGTAAATGGCTCATTTTAAAGATATTATGAAATGACACATTGATTGTTCTTTTCAGAGTAACATTGTGACTACATAATAAAAGTCTTTGTCAGTAAAGCAAACTGATGACATCCAGGTATGTCCTAAAGGCCAGTCACAGCAAAACCATGTCAAATATCTGGCAAATGAAAATGTTTCTCTTTTCCAGCATCCCAGTGTGGAATGTCAGATATTAAAAGCAGTTTGTTGGATGAAGCATAGTTACATTAATACACTGATGTATAACATGACAAACAGAATGACTCTGAGATTGTCGGATAACTGTGGACCACTGTCTTACATCATTATACCAGCTGTCCATGTCACTGTCTACAATGACAGGCAGTAGCAGATAGGAGGGAATTATGACCTGTCACTGCAGTAAAGGTGGCTCAATGGCACACATAGCCCCCACAGTCATCTACTGGAATAGTCAGAATGGACACAATCTATCTTTACATGTACAGTACAGAATTTCTTAATTCAGGTAACTATTCTCATCGGATTTCCATTTAAATTAACTCTGAAAAATGTATTCCTATCAATATGTGCATGCACAGGCACCATATGTTTGAATAGAAGAAATCCTTTTGCTAGGAGCACAGCTGTACTGCTGTCAACAGGAGAAGGTAAACAAACAGCACTTCATCGTACCAGTTTCAGCCTCTCCTCTTAATAATTTTAAAGCAGAACTTTGCAACTCTAGCTTGGAGCTCCCCCTACTGGTTTCATTTGACAGGTTACTATCGTAAAGTTTATACATCCCCCCTACCCCCCCGTAGCACAGACACGTCTTCTCTGCCTGTCTCTTCTCTATTCTGATCCCTGAATATATTTCTAAGCCTCTGCTAGCTTGTGGAAGCTGCTGTACGTCGCTATGTTGGTAGCAGCAGAGTCCTGTTGGTCCTGCAGCGGCCGTTTTACCCACGATTTGCCGGTAAATATTCCACGGATTATATTTTTTCTGGTGCGGGCGGATCGCAGGTAAGAATATGACTTTTATTTAGTTTTTGTAGACGTGACTGGTGTTTTGCTGAGGCTGTTTGGAACCGGGGCGGCCCGTTAGCTCAGTGTGTCACTTCACCCCGGCACCCAGCGCAGTGAGGGAGAGTTTCCTG
>JAVQJG010282412.1:0-19164 GCA_036024015.1 Craterocephalus amniculus | reverse complement strand
TCACTTCTTAATTGGACTCTGCGAGCTTATGGTCTCCCTCAAGTATCCTGTGGATTTATGTGACGACATGCAGAGATCAAACAAGACAGGTAATATCCGCTTAGGTCGACAAAATCAGCCAGTGGTATCCATGCTAATTATATCTGTAAAGTAACTACAGTGTAAAGAAGATTAGCCTGCTTTTTTTATAAGAGCTCAAAATGCAATTTCTGGTTCAAAATAAACTTACAGTGTTGGCAAAAAAAATACTGTGCTTCAAATACTTAACCGGAACTTTTTCCCCCCATTGGCAGCATAAAGCAAAGTTATGTTCAGAGCAGTGTTCGGGAACAAGAAGGACGGAGGAGGAAAACGAGGAGGAAAAAAGAACCAGAAAGATGCAGGTAAACAAAACTACTGAAGCTGCCTGTGTATCGGAAATATGCCATATTTACTTAACATTAATACATCATATTTGGACACAGTTTTTATCCAACAGGATTATTGTCTTTGGCTTTAGTTATCTAAAAGGAGATATCTTGTGTTGTACAGGTCTGGTGTTATATGATGTAATATTCAGGTTCTCTTCTCTTGGGTGATTTAAGTAGAGCCATTTCAATTAGCCTAATTCATCAGTGTGTTCCGTCCTTCACACAGTGTCCCGCTGCTTGTATTTAAAGTATGTCAAGCAAAGTTAGAGTGGGTTAGGCAAACATCCTGACCTACTAAACACTGATATTCACAAGAATGTGTGAGTAGGTTATACCTGAATGAGAATAATCCACTCCCTTATGAAGGAACTGTATCTGCTTAGGATATGGTGATTGTGTTGTAGTGTTGTCAGTGAAACCACATTTAGGAGATGTTTTACTGTTCAAATGAAGCTGTTTGTATTGTTTGCTGGGTGAACTTGTCAACTTGCTGCAGTACAGAGGAGATTTCAGATTGCGCAGTGGATACACATGAGCATAAGTAGAGCTCACTATTAGAGCAACCATGTTGCTCATTAATATTTAATAACGTGGTGCACTGGGAAGCAAGAACAGAGGAGGATAGAGAACTATGTCAGTCTCATTAAATTCATATAGTATGTTTACAGTACATTGGTGTAGCTCTGATCACTTACTGAGACTTTTTTTTATCTGATCCTTGTAGATACTGTATATACGATTTTATTTACACAGTGTTATATTATGAACTCAACACTTGACTCTTTATTTTGCATAAGATAATAAGAACCAAGACAGGCTTATTCATCAACAAAGAAACTAGATTTAGTATAATCATTATAAATAACAATGAGGCCTCTATATTGTGCAGAACAGGGTGGCAGCAATTCCAACAGACATGAATAAGAAAAAATGAAAAAATTGAAAAATAGTGAGTGTAGCCTGGTAAATGAGTGTGATGCCATCCCTTTAAATAGATGTTCTGGTATTGCCAACTTTCCATTACCTCACACAGCAATATGCCTCCCAGGCAAGATATGTTGCTCTGTTGCAGCCTTAAGTGAGACATATTTTATGGAGTGGCCCAGCTCTATTGAATCAGCACTATCTTTTCTCCACATTCGCGCATCTATTCCATGCAGGCTGTGAGGTGTACACCCCCAGCACCCTGCAGAGGGGCAGCGGCCAGCGTGCCACTCACCTGTGCAACCGGGACAGCGGCCACAGCGACAGCCCATTGAAACTGATGAAGCTGACCAAGGGCATGTCCATTTCGTTACCGTCCTCTCCTCTTCTCCCTCGTCAGGCAGACATAGTCCCCTCCCACTCATGCATCAAGTTTCCAGGTGGGTTGTTGGGAATTTTCAAAACAAAGTTGGGTGGCAAAGAGTTGTTTGGGGGGTTGTAACTGTAAAGATAGCAGAGGGCTTCTGAGTGTTGCAGTGATCTCATACATGTGACAGAAAATACAAAAGCATACAGACTGTGCCTTCAGGGCCCTAAAAACATGTAGCAGATTGTCAGCGTAAATAATTCAGTAAAATAACTAAAGGCAAGGAACCCCAATTAGGTAGGTCAACTTTGAGATATAGTATTAGTTTGGATTATAAGATATTAGGGCTGGGCAATATATTGAGATTTTCAAATATATATCGATACTTTGTCACATGAGATATAGAATGAGCGAATAACGTTTATATTGAGTTAGCTTGTTTTGAGTTAAAACTCTTTCTAACATTTCTTTTTTAGCATTTTTCACAATGGTTCTCTTGTTCTGGTCATTGAAAGTAATTTTTTTATCATTTAAACACACATCTACTATAATTTCAGTCAAACATTGCATATGTGCTTCTGATCCTTTATAAAAGTGCATTTGGCATTCAAGGCTGTAAATTTGAACCCTCTCCTGTTACTTGACCAAAAAGAAATTATTTTGAGATATATCTCATATACCCTGACTAAGAATAAAGTTATCAAGATATATCGCCCAGCCATATAAAATATTTAGGAAAATTCAACAAATGTTCACTTATCAGCATATTTTCAACATGTACTTGCAGCTGCAGATAGCTGTACAAGAGTTTTGTGATATTTTAACACACTTGGAAATTGGAATGAAAAGAGTATTCATGAAAATATATTGAGCAACATCGTGCAGGAACAGGAAACTTTTCAGTCCAGTCTGAAGGAACAAGTAAACTGTAATTCATTTACTAAGTTATTACAGCTTTATGCAAAGGGTCTGCATTGCCAGCTTATCAGAGCTCCAAGATGAAATCAAAACTTGGAAGCCCTGATTAAAAGATTGATGGTCTCAAAATTCACAAGGGTAATTTATTTCAACATTGAACAGATGGTGTATATACCACTAAAAACACTGGAGATTTGAGGGTTTCTTATTAACACATTTTACAAACAGGCTGCAATCAAATCTGCTTGCATTTACATGTCATTAGCTTAGATATGTGATGACAGTATAGATCATTCTCCACATTAGCAGATGAACATGAAAACAAACCACTGTTATACTTTGTATTTACATTATTAAAGAGGAATTTTGATGGGAAAGCTACTTTAATACATAAATAATCATCAATGATGTGCTCATTCATCTCTTCTTGCCATTTCCCCATTCTCACTTTGAGTCCTGTCCTTACAGCTTAGTTCACTCCTCTGTAAAATTAAAGGAAAAGTAGGGGAAGTGATTCAATAAGTTGAGGGAATGGCCATTTAATGAAATTAGAGATACTGGCCTCAGAGCTATGATTTCAAACAAACATAATTTCAGTGTGATGTGTGACACAGCTGCATCTGCTCAGCTTTTTGTTACAGTTTTAATTTTGTTAGCTATAGAGTCTGGAATAATAAGCAGTATATGTTAACTTTAATTACATTTACAGTTACAGTTGCCGATGAGACTTTTGGAAAGACACACTTCGCCCTCACTTAAAACTCTAAAAAGCCTCTTCTGCTCTAAAGCTGCATTTTAGACCTCAGACATCTTTCAAGATGGTTTGCAAAGACTTATGTCAGGTACACATCGAAAGTATGTAGGAAAAAGGAGAGAAAGTTCACAAAATAGGAAAATACAGAAGAGTCTTTCTGTGTCTGGATTATAAATATTAAGTTTTATACTAATATATAATCTTAAACTATGCATGTTTAATTAAAGCATTTTAAATGTAATTCTATAACATCTTTAGAGTTATGGGATGAGAACAAATCGGATCTTGTTTCTCTGAGGTGTCTTACCTTAAAGGAACCACTGGGTGGCAGTGTTCTGCAGCAAGTATTGCTAGCCATTCAGAAAAAAAGCTGCTATTACATTTCATTGCATGCGCCACTGAAGGGAAAATTACTGCAAGTTAGCATGTATGGTGTTTGGGCTTTTAATTCTTTGCTGGTCACGTGAAATAAAACAGGTGGCTGTGTTACACTGCAGAATATCAGAGTCTGTCAGCACTTTTGATCAAACACTGAATTCTCCTGTGTAAATGAGTTCATTTCAATGTTTGCAGATGCTTCTTCTCTGAGCAGATCTGCTGTCCTTAAGAATCTGCCTCCAAACCATCCTGAAATGTTGCATAAATTGAGACACACCCACACACATCAGAGTGCAGGTCCCTACCACACACACACACACACACACACACACCACACACACGTTATCTGTATTACTACATTATAGATAAACGCCTACAACACTGTGAACATTGTTTGCATGCACGGCTTACACTGTGTATTCTGCTGTATACTCCTGGGACACAATTCAAATTCTGCACCGCAGATCTCATCTGGAGAGGCTTAATCTCTCTCATTCTCTCTCTCTCACTTTCTCTCATATCCCTCCTTGTCTCCACCCTCCAATCCCTCCCTCCCATCGTGCCTGCTTTCCCTCCCTCTCCCTCCTGCCTCTTCGCTGTGGCCGAAGGACGGGTAAGGAAGCAGGAGTATGTGGATGGCTCTTCCAGTGCAAGAGAACCTCTTGTCTTTGCCTCGTGCCGTGGCAAGGCAGACCACAGAGGTGAGAACAGGAGCGGGATGCAAACAGAGGGATGTGTGTTCAGCGTCGTGTCTGTTTTTCCAGGCATTGATCAATGAAGCTGTATGAGAGTAAGAATGGGTTTGAGGTGGAAGAATGAATGAGGTGATTTTCCAAGGTAAAGTGTGTGTTTGTTAATGTACATTAGAAAGATGATGGCTGTGTGTTTCTGAAAGGATCTCTTTTTCTTCTCTGTGTCTTTCTTTACTTCTGTAAATGTTGTTTGTATAGTTATGGTTAGATTAAAGCCATAATGGTGTTAATGCATCTCCTCCAGCTTTCTCTGTGTTTCTGACCAGAGGGCTAGCCTTAGGCTAAACAGATTTTATGAGGCTTCCTCCATCCTGGTTGCCAGGCACCTCTCAGCTTCCCGTTTCCATTGGCAACTGCCAGGTGGTTTGATGAATAGTACTGGACATTCACAGTATCCTCATGTTACTCCAGATTGAATATCAGGGTTCTGCTGACTGAATGCAAAGTTTCTCTCATCCGTCCTCTCTGAAACACACACCCTCCCCAAGTTTGCTTTGCTTTTCAGACTGTAAAGCAGGAACTGACTAAAGTTGTCACTGGAAACCAAAAATGACTTGGTTTGCCGCTAGAAAATGTCCTTGATCCTCTCAAAGCTGTTTGTATGTGGCACACAATTGGGGCTGATGACAGAGCAGTTTGATACAGTATCTTTAAAGGGAAAGTCAGAGAGGCAGAATGAAGAGGAGCCAGCGAAGGGAGTGCGAAATGAATGTGATGTCTAAATGAAAAGATGTTTGTGAGGAGGAGTGAGCTGTTCCTGTAATCCATGATGTCCCGTCATCCTGTTTATGTGCCTACTCAATATGCATGTTACTCAGCTGAGAACAGCTCACAGATGAGATGTGAAAATGTTGGGATGTATTGCTCAAATAGGCAAAACGCAGAAAATTGAAAAGGCTTTTGGCTGAACTTTGCTGATATGAGAGTGAAACTTAAGAGGAGCCGGGGTCAAAGAATTAGGGAGCCTTTAATGGTGATTAATGAATGCAGCACATGGCCTGTGTCAGCCAGGCTCTCCCGGAGAAATAGTGGAGGCAGAGCCGAGGCTCTCCTCTCCATTTCCAGAGTCGACACGAATCTCATTGAAATTCTCCACCCGTCTCTTAACCGAGAGCACCTGGCAGGGGTATGCACTGGCAAAACTCACACAACCTCTTGATCCTGCTTCAACCGGGGACTGGACAGCCAGTGTTTGTGCACTCCGGATCAGTGCTGACCTGTGGATGCATACATTTCTTGCAGCTGACAGCCGGTGTTTCCTGGTGGGAGCTTCGTGATCAAAGCTGAGATGGGAGTGTCAAGGCGGTTTAATTCAGCCTGCTGTTTTTCCCAAATAATCTTTAATCATGCCCTGAATTTGTGTGTCTCCCAGACCTCCAAGTGGAGCCCCACCTTGGCTCCTCCCTTTCTACCCAGGAACTGATGACCAGGCTATGCTTCTTATTGGGAGAAGCAACAGCCGGCACTGCTAGCTCTCCAATGGAGGACAGGAGGGAGAAAAAGGTAAGACACATACGGATTTAGTGGCTCCTTGTTGTCTCGTAACATTGAAAAAAAGGCGGTTTTATATCACAGCTTTCACCTTTCCAGCATCTCAATCACTAGTTTAATTTACACTGTTCTGTTAATGTGTTAACAACAGAGGAGAAAAAACATCAGTAAATCTCCATTTTTGTTTCTAACACTCACTGACCCATCAGTTTGAACCCCTCTCTATGAAGAGCTACTGTGCGTGCATACGTCTCTCCATCCTTTTACTTTTGCATTGCTCAGCCATGGCCCATTTTCTCAGCCTCATTCCACCACCTGAGCTCCAGATTCAGTCAGCTTACCAGAGATAGCAAGGCTCATATGAGGAATGTGGGTTGTCCTGGCTAAGATAGATGAGGCTTTGGTATAAAGGGAATAACAGTGAGCTTTTTAAACTCTGCTGCTTTGCCTCCCAACAGTGTTATGTTGCTGAAATGTTGCATCAGTAATGAAGAGAGTGGAAATGGATGCACTCCATCAAATAAAAGGATAAGGAATATTCAAAAGCAACTACTTCTTTCATGTAGAAAATATGTTCGTTTATAACCAAAATATGTTATATTTTGTCTCAAGATTCCTCAGCCTTTTATTGATTTTCTAAAAAAGCAATTAATTACATGAATACATAGGATCAATTTAAAGTTTTCTCAAATTATTAGAAGGTTCTCTCAAAGAAACAAGGAATAAAAGCATTTTAACCCAGAGCTTTTTAACAGTCAAAACAAAAATGTAATAGTCTTCTTTTAAATTACTGCTTTATCTGACTTTCTACTATAATATAGTAATTACATTCAGTATTGGATTTTGTTTTCCTCATAAATCTTTGCATCCAGAAGCCTCAATGTTCTAGGAGAAAAAAACACTTATAATAATGTAATACATACTGTAATTGTATCTTCAACCAATGTTTGCCAATAGCATGAAATTTGCATATACTGTATTATGGTGTTAAGTGTGTAATTCTAATAAGCACTATCATTCATGACGTTTGACTTAGCGTTAATTGGATTTTCTCTATCAATAAATATCTACATGACATCTCCACCCTCTGACAACTGTGAAAATTGCTCGCTGTCCATATAGTCAGTGTGCATTCATCCCTTAGTGGAACTGTAGATCTCTGTGCAAACAGTGACTTACGGTTTAAATTGTACATTTCTTCTCTAATTGATGGAGCTTGGAGCACAAGCAGCCATCATTATGAAAAACCGGGAACATAACAGCCTGGGTGAAAATAACTGGATGTATCCTCACAAACCAGCATGCATGAGGGCAAACACTGTCATGCAGAGTGCAGTTCTGTGAAGAGGGTGACAGCCGACACTATTCATTTACCACTCTTTTGAAATAATGGAATTCCACTTAAACAGGGACTGTTCAGAAACAAGACAACCCACTGAAGAGTCATATCCTTTATATATGGTCCACTGACCCGCCCTTTTTGGCCTCTAGTAGCAGACTAAATCGCAGAGCTGGGATGATATGCTTTCCTCCCGATTGGATTCCTTTACAAATTTTTGGGTGCCGAAACGATTTTTCGATATTACAGATTATTGTTGAGAAATACAAAAAATGTTACAAAAAATGTTTTTGCAAGTTTTTTTTTCAAATTTAAATTAGGAAAAAACAACCCAGTAGCAGGACCAACATTCTACTGCCATAATGCCTGACAAGTAGAAAATATAAATACAATGATAAATTATTTTTAAAAATTTGTGCATTTATTTGAAAAAAGATAGATTTTTTAACAAAATAAAAGACGATGTTTAAAATCTGCGACAGACTGGCGACCTGTCCAGGGTGTACCCCGCCTCTCGCCCGTTGATAGCTGGGATAGGCTCCAGCACAACCGCGACCCATTTGGATTAAGCGGTTCAGAAAATGGATGGATGGATGGATGGATGGATGTTTAAAATTGTTCAATAAAAAATCCTGATATTCGATTACTTGGACAAAAAAATCTTATTTTAAAATTGTTCAATAAAAAACAAAATTTCAATTTGATTTTCCCACCCCTACTAAATTGTCATTTTTATGAACAACAAACGCAGCTCATGTGTTACCGTGTTCAGAAAGAGTTGATTAATCTTTCCCTTGGCTGCAGTATAATGCAACACTTCTTTTCAATCCCTCTGCTATCTTTCTTTGTGCCACCTCTGCGCAGGGGGGGAGTCCAAGCTCCACTCTGACCTGCAGCACCGCATCCCCCTGTTCAGAGAGCCCCACATCCACCCTAAGCATCAGTGCTGGAGGCCAGTCTTTGCCCCAGTCTTCTCCTCACTGCTGTTCCAGCACCAGCCCCAGTGGGACCCTGTCCAGCCCTGCACGCAGCCCTGCCCCTTGTTCTGCATCTGGACTCACCTCTGGGAGCAGTCCTGGGCCTCCTTCACAAAGCCCCACCTCAACCTTGGAGAGCAAGGATAGTGGAATTATTGGTGAGAGCTGCAGATTTTCAAATGATATTTATAACCTTTGCATAATATAAAAATTCACTTTTTTCCACTAGGTGAAGCATGTCCATTATGGGTGGTTAGCCATGCATCATTTAAAGAGTGAAAGGAGTGAGTGGAACTAACATCATTGGCCTAAATAACGGGATATTTATTTATTAACCTGAACATGAATCGTCTCTAAATCCCCACACATTTAATGCTGATAGGAAGTTAGATGCAACATTTCTTAGTTCTAAGTATCTCGAATGTGGACCCCAACCTCACAGCTAGAGTCTCTTGGTCCTTTGTGGCACTTCAGCCTTAAGGCTTCAGCTCCCTCCTGTCAAAACTGGGACACTGCTGTCTTTGTTGCTTTTGGGTCTGATTATCCCAAAATAGGACACTTTTCTCCTTAAATAGAAATTGTATTTATAGTTGAATACAAAAGGCACATCAAGTACAATAAAACCCATTGATCGATAAGTCCATGTCTAATAAATCTGTTCTGTGGGTTTTGTTGATGAGTAAATGTGGTATGTATGTAGTTGAAACCATTGCTTAGATTTGGGTTATCAGTCAGTTTTGAGAAAATTTGCTTCTGTCCTGAGTTTGTTCACTGATTTACTTTTTCCCCCCTGGGCTGTGTTAACCATATTTTCTTTTTACTGTTTAGCAACCATCACTAGTTCTTCTGAAAATGAGGAGCGCAGCACCTCCAGTGAGGTTCTCACTAAAGAGGAGGGTCCAGGGGGCGGTGCTGGCATCACGGGCCATGCAGGTGAGGACCGCCATTCCAGGCCATCGGGGGACAATCTGGCAGCCCGACAAGAGGAGGCTTTACCCAGAACTGAGATCATGGAGCCCAGGACTCCACCAGCACCAAAAAGACCCCTCCCACAGCACCACCTACACAGCATTTCCTCTCTTGCAATGACCCGACCCAATTCTGTGGCAGGTATATTAATCTTTTTTCCATATTATTGAGGGAAAAATTGACTTTTCAGAATTTGCAATTATTTATTTTATTGTAGTTCTTGTCTGGTCAATTTGAAACTGATGCCTTTAAACTAAATTTCACAAAAAACAGGAAACAAGGGAGTGAAATCCACCTACCTGTACCAACTGCAGCTCATTAGTTCACATACCTTACTTGGCGTCTTGCCAGCACCAAAAGGTTGCTAATCAGCCAGTAGCGACTCCACAGAGTCCCACTCGTGGTCCCAGAAAACCCTGCGTGTGCAGTTTTCACATCTCCATTATTGTAAATATGAAACAAACGAGACATAATGAGCGTGCAAGTGACTGAGTTGCCAAAGCCTCCATCATGCTGTCAATGAAGTAAGTTAATGAGTGTGGATGAATGTCACAGCTGTGACCCGAGTGATTAATTGATGGAGTAAATAATATCGACTGAATAGCAAATTGATTGAATTGATTGTTGACTTGACATTTTCCAACGACTCTAAATACGATCTAAATCCAAATACAGTGAAAGCATAATTTGCAAAATCCCTGAGATGCAGAGCTAAACTTCACTGCTCCACGCGCTAGTGCTCTACTTACCACTGAAGCTGGATACACACTGTAAGCAGAACCAGTTAAAAGTCCTGGGAGGCTTCCAGTTGTCATAAAAGTACCCCTCCCCTCCCCAGTCACGATCTTTGCATGTGCACGAGGCTCTTTTTCTTCCTTTAGATGTCAGTTCATTTGTGGTGGGAGCAAAAGAAGAGATTCCCTAAGGAGTGGATTCACAGTAATGCCTGCCAGTTTCTTCTGTCAGCTGGTGCTTTCATTTCGACACTCTTGATGAAATTCAGAATAAAGATGAAGCGAGTCCCGTGTACAGTAGCTGCTAGAATCGTGCTCCACATTCATGAAAGATATGAACACGCAGTTACAGCTAAATGCACACAATGATACACGTTATAAGATGAAATGAAACTTTGATTTATTCCTGAATGGAATATTTTGTTCCCATAACAGTAATATTGTCTGGTTAAAAGAGGAAACCAGCTGCGAACGAAATAAAAGAACTGAATTTTATAAGTTAATGTATAATTTAGTTCTTTTAAAATTATTCAAAGTTCAGCTTTGCAAGTACATGATGCATTATGTCCAATTAAAATGTAGTCTATACATTAGTGCATGCAAAACAGGAAGATTAAACTGCAGCAGAGCAGATGAGCAAACAAATTAAAACAGAATAGATTAGAATCTGTGCCTTGGATACATATTTAGACACAGTATTTGCAGATAGTCAAGATGAAATTCATAAGTAGTAATAAATAGTTTGTGCATAATTTAGAGTCTAAAAAAGATGACTGGTCAGTGGCCGTGTGTTCTTGTTATTAGCTCATGATTGGAATTTGTGGAATGGATGGATAAACCAGCTAATTTACCTCAAAGTATCCCTAAATAAATTTTTGTTGTGATGCTGCTGCCCAGCAACACAAAAGATGACAGAACACTGTATGTAGAGTTAATACATGTTGCCTGTTTCATCTCCGTCCTTTTGAATATAGATTGGGTCCAGCACAGTATGATAGCTGTCAACAGGGAGAGCGCTTAAAGCGATGAGGTTTAATATGCACAGAAGCTCCACAGTTTTTTTTCCAGTGATGGAAAAATATATGGATATATGGCTGTATATGTAAAGACATATATTAATATATATCCATATATATATAAATAGTAAGGATTTTTATCCATGTCCTATGCAATGTTTTTCAAACCGGAGAGAAAAGCACGAGAGGAACTGTATGATGACTACAACTAACATTGTGGGAATGTTACCAATGCAAAATATTGTGGTCCATGCTTGGGATCATCTGCTTTGAGCAACTTAATAAAACCATGCTGTTCAGCTTTGCACATGGGTATCATGTCCTCCTGGCATAAAATGCTTGTGTAATGTCATTCCTCGGCTGCTCTGACCTTTTGGATTGTTAGCACTGGATAGAAAGGTTGGTAACGTTACCGTTTTAGCTGTTTTGTTAATGGGAATTGGGATAAGAGCATAAATCTGATTTGTACATGACAGACATTGCTTTTATGGTTGCATAAAAGTTTTTTTTGTCCTCTTTTCTCTCAACTGTTTAACTTTGTGCCAAGAAGAAAGCTACGAGAAAATATCTGTTCACTTTCTTTCATTTCAGGCAGGTTTATTGTCATGAACGAATTTGCTCTTCCAAGCTGTAGTACAGGCTCTTATTTAGCTGCTACTTATACTTTGGAGGTTTTACTAACTTTACATTTAGGTGCATGTGAGGTTAATTGGGCACTCTAAATTCTCCCTAGGAGTGAGTGTGTGTGAGTGGTTGTCTGTCTCTCCATGTTGGCCCTGCGACAGACTGGCGACCTGTCCAGGATGTACCCTGCCTCTCGCCCGTTGATAGCTGGGATAGGCTCCAGCACACCCGCGACCCACTTGGATTAAGCGGCTCAGAAAATGGATGGATGGATGGATGTACTGTAAATAGGTACAACTAATGCTGTTATTTATTACTGATTTAACCCCTTAAGCCTGAAACAGTTCTAAAGTAAAATTTAAATAATCATGGGCCATGGCCATGATTGACATCATCTCCTTCATTCAGCTGTTTAAAGACAGTTGAGTGAAACTGATGGAAATCTTCAATCTTTCTCTTGGCCAAAAAACATCACAAATGTATTACTACAACACAAAGATATTGTCTGATACAAAAATGATCAGAAAGAATACTATGAAAACACACTGAGCTGTGCAGATAAAAGAGCGGCATCAATCTTCACCTTTAATTCAGTGCCAGAAATGTCTGAAAGGGTAGATCTGTTCCTTCAATATTGAAAAGCTTCACTTAAGTTGACAGCTATGATCTCTTGGTGACATAAATCTTTAAGTGATGCTAGCCTCTCAGGGATGTTGAGGGTTTGGGCTGGAGCTGCACAGTTGACCTTTAAAGTGACAAAGGATCAACAAGGGCTGTAGGGCAATGAGCTACACAGTCATCGGCAGGGAGCATAAAGGTGGGTAGCAAGTGTTGAATAGGTTGGACCATGAACGGGTGTAAGGATGAGCTGTCCTGGTCTCCCTGTGTCAAACTGGCTGAAAACATGTTTTTACTCATTCACTGTGCTGTTGGTCCACTCAGCCATTTGGCCTGGCTGTCTTTAGCCAGCAATCTTTCTCATCCCACTCCACACCTCCTTCACACTGTTTTGCTGCAGACTGTGCTCCATCCTCTCACTGTGGATGTTCTTTCAAGTCACATTTCTGCACTCTCGTTTGAATATTCATGCATGTCTTTCTTGTACCTGCTGGAAGTAATTTGTGATTTTACTGTGTATTGTATTATGTTTGCACATTCTTTGTCCGTCCCGTTAATGATAATATTGTTCACATCGCAATTAATCTGGGAACAGTTCACAGATCAATATGAACTCTTAACAGACCTATGAATGTTAATCACATGGATGTTTGATGTATTGAGACTTTTAATACATTATTATAGAAAAGGGAAAGCATGGACTGTAATAAAGTAAATAAGTACAATTTTTGTTTAGTCAACATTTAGCAAGAAATACTCCCAAAGTGCTTCGTAAAGAAATTCAAAAAACTAAAACAAAACCAAAGCTAAAGTAAAACGAGTGTTAAAAGATGGGTTTTCAGCTGCTTTTTTAAAGAGATCACTGAGTTCATGGATCTAAGGTTCAGAAGGAGGGAGTTTTTAAACAAGGTTAAAAATTAAAGGCTACTGGTCCTTTATTTGTTTCATTAGTCTATCTTCAGTATGGTCTATTATCAGTATTTTATACTGTAGTGTGACTTTGGACTGCTATTTAACCCACTGAAATGATTAGAGGCTGTAGTAATGCCAATGAATTTCTTTCTATATACAGTATTATACCAATGACTAAGATCAATTTTTTGCACTAATTCTTTTTACAATATTGTTTTAATTTTTAATCTAAGTAGTATGATCAAAAGCAGAGACATATATTCCTAACATTATAATTTAAAACCAAGAGTTCCTAAAACACATAACACGTAACTATTAGCTTAGAGGGACCTTCTGCTCAGAGAATGGCCAAATTACCAAAATAAAAAGCGGGTGGGAAAGAACTACTGTGTACAGGGTGACAACATGAAAAAGGCAGAAAAATCTTCCGTTTTAAATCTTAGTTTTTTAGAAAGGGTCCCTTTTTTGTAAATAGTGGATCATATGTCTTACATAATACAAAAGCAGGCAACTCTAAATGAACTAGGACTTTCAAAAAGAAAAAAAATCAACGGTTGAAGCAGTTGCTCCGCATAGTTACTTTGGTAATAATGAGGATATTATTAATAATAACAATAAAAAAAATGATAAAAGCAGTTCTCTTTTCGCTATGTGATGGTACGGTTGTATGATGGTGTTCTCACCAGAGAGAGCAGTCACCCTTCCTCTGTTTGTTTTAATCCAAGCTGCTGTCTTCTCCATTGTAACAGCTTGGCTAGCTACATGCACATGTTAGGGCATGTGTATCTCACTCTGCGGTCCAGAATGGAGGAACCTCCTCAATTTTTCCTTCTAACTTCTATATTTTTTCAGCTCATCCTCCTTTCTCTGGGTCTCCCAACATAGACACAGAGAAATGTGAGCTGTTTGAAAGCTTCAATGTTTGGTTTCACTTTTGGCCTTGACGTTTGCTTTGCACTGAGTTTCTGCACACTGGTTTTCTCAACCTGAACCTTTACATTGAACCTTACGATTCTCAATAGTTCGCACTTACCATTATGGGACTTTTGATTAAAATTTGTAAAACAAAATGTGCTAAAATAGAAATCTCTGATTCTGCAAAAGATCCAAAAATGATGCTGTTCAGTGATGTTAAGATTACATCTTCAGTTTGTGTATTAAATTGCTTTTTTTGCCACTTTGACCACTTCTAGTTTAAATTACAATCCAAAGGGTCTTCTTTATTCTTCATTTCTAATCTTTCTCTGTAAGAAGGTTAAGTAGATCTAATGAAATAGACTATTATGGCACTGAAGCTATTTTGTCCGTACTACTCACAGTAATATGAGCTACTGTATGCACATAGCTAAAATTCTTAAAAACTGCAGAAAATAAGTCTGGTTTACCTTTAAACTCGGTCAGGAGTGGGTTGATGGGTGGGTGAATGTGGGAGTAGAGAGCTGTCTTCTTGTTTCTTGCTCCAGATAACAACAAATCCCTTTTTGTATTTCTCCAGTCAGCTTTTCTGTAGCTTATTTCATTGTCGATGAGTGGAATATCTCAGATCCTGATATTGACAGCTGATACAATTTGGCATTACAGGTGGCAAAGTGTTTCCACCGATTATCACAAATATGTTCTCCTGAGACAAAATGCACCATTTGAGCATCTCAGATTCATTCTCACTTGAGATTACAGGATCTGAGATGAGTTATTTTTCCCCTCCCTTTTGTCTCCTCAAGGTCATGTGTTAGTAAAGGCAAAAAAGCTGTTTGTGTCTTGTGTCGCCATGGATACAGAAATTGATCGGAGTTTCTGCAGCATGTATATGAATCTTTGCAGATTTCTTGCATTTCTTTCACACTCTGAATTCATTCCCCGCCCGTTCCTTTTCCACAGCAACAAGCACCACTCGACTGGAGGATTTAAGTTATCTGGACAACCAAAGGCCTTCTGGGCACCGGGGCTCTGTTCGCAAACACAACACAGCTGGACGCACAAGTGATGACTCCAAAGGTATTTTTTGGCTTTGCCTTAGGGTTTTAAAAAAATGCTTTTAAATATAGCTCATTGCAGACCGACTAACCTGCTTGGAACATGTATGCACTTCCTCTTTGAAAATGATCTTCCACTCTGCCCTTCCTCTGTGTCCAGGGAGATTGGTGCCATTTAAACAAGCTGACATCATGCTAAAACCACTGCTGTTCGAAGTCCCTGGCGTCACAACAGAAACACCTTTTGTCGGACGGGATTGGCTATTCACACGTCTGGAGGAGGTCCTGAGAAAATCGAGTAGCTGTGAGGGGCGAGGGGCTGTCATTGTCGGCAACGCAGGATCCGGCAAGACCGCCATCATCTGGCGACTGGTGACGCTCAGCTGTTATGGTATACGTACGCCACAGCGAGGTCCCAGCATCCCTCACAGCCCCAGCTCCTCCCCTAAAAGTAAGACTCCCATCTTTAGCCACAAGCATTAGTACTAATTCAACTCATACAATATGCTCTTAGTCAAGCCTGATCCTTGCAAGATACTTAAAGAAATCTCACTTTTTGAGGAGTTTGCAACTGGGTCATGCACACTGGGTCAAGTTCTCCCCTGAGGTTTCTCAGTTGATTGCAGTTTTGTAAGAGATTTTGAGATTGTTAGTTTCTTTTTATTTATTAATCTTTTTTGCTTTTGTTCCACCCCCCTCTCATGGGGGCACTTGAACTGCTCTTTTGTGCGGAAAAAAAGAAACAAAGCCACTCATGCAAATAGAACGTGCATGTTGCACGCTGTGACATGCCTGTGAGTCGTTGTTTTTGAATGAATTGTGACACACCTGTTGTTAGGAAAACAATAATAAGAATGGCCACAATTACCTGTTTTTATAATCACATCTGCTGTTGCTAGATTAAAATAGGAGCTATTAAAGTTAAAGCAGGAGGGGGGAGCAGTGGAGCTTATTATTAACCTGTCTGCCTGGCTCAAAAAAGTAGTTTAAAGCCAACTCGTGGTTGTGGAAAAGATGTTTGTCTGTTTAAAAAAAGTGTCAAGTCATTGGCATCAAGCAGCAAAAACATCAAAGGATATTGCAGAAACTACTAAAATTGTGTTAAGAACTGTCCAACACTTTGTTAAAAACTGGAAGGAAAGTGGGAAAACAAACCCGGAAAAAATCCTGAGTGATTGCGGTATTTAACGATTGTGAGCTTAAACATTTAATGAAATCAGACTGAAGAAAAACAACCTGTGAACTCAGGGCTATGATTAATAGTGAAAGTAAGAGCATCTCCACATATACAACGCAAAGAGAACTCAAGGGACTGGGACTGAGAAGCCGCGTAGCCAAAAGAAAACCACTAATCAGCGAGTCTGACTGGAGAAAAACGCTTCAGTTTGCCAGGGAGCATTAAAATTGGATTCTGGAGCAATGAAAGAAAGTCATGTGTCCTGATTAATTGCGATTTACCGGGTTCCAGAGTGATGGGGCATCAGGGTAAGATGAAGTGATGGACCTGTCACTGTTGATGTCCTGTCACTATGACTCCAATTCATCATGCTACCTGGCTACTTGGCTGAATGGTCTGGGGTCGCTGCAGTTGGTCAGGTGTAGGTTTAGCAACATTATGACCCCAAAGAATGAGGTAAGCTGACCAAGTATTCCGTCAATGGATTTTTTTCTCCTGATGATTCCAAGATCTTTGTAAAAATGATGCAACACTGGATGGAAATTGCTATTGTGGCATTGCAGAACATTGCCAAAATCAATTTTTAAAGCTAAAGGCAGTCCAACGGCATCTTACAATATATTTGTCCTTTTTTTGATGGCAACTTTGTTTCTGTCCATGCAGTTTATAACTCTGCTATGTTGTCATTTACATTTCAAACTAAAGGGACTATAGCATAACATGTGAGTAATGCAATCTGTTGCAAGACATTCTGCAGTCTTTGAAACAAATATTCTGTTGTTTTTTTATTTTCTAAATGCCATTGTTTGCAGTCTTGCTTACATATCTAGTGCACTTGTTAGTAGCAGTTTAACTGTGTCTCTTTAGCGACTGCACTTCTGAAACTCCTGTGTTTACACCAGAGATTTCATGCCAGCTTTGCATATGTTGCTGTCTCTTTGCACTCTGCTCAGGTGTGGACAGGCAGGGAAAAGCAGCTTCTAAACAGCAAGCTGATTCCCAGCCCAACCAGAGCTCAGCTGCAGGAGCGAGCGATACTTCAACACCGAGGAAAGAGGCTGTAAGATGCCTGGCTGCTAAGGTAACAGAAAAAACACAAAAATACTCATTTGCATTTCTATGCTCGTGATGAATTTGAGATTTCCTTTTGTGTCCTGTTACTCCATCCTTAAAAGCAATAGCTCAACATTTTAGAAGTGTTTTTCTTCACTCTCTAGGGGATAGTTACAGAAGATTGGTTCTGCTCTAACTTTTGATTCAATGTGAGGCTAAAGCCACCAGACTGTTCAGCATAAATCGTCTCAGCCAGCGCCCTCACCTCTCTAACTATGATATTTAAATGGTATACAAGTGGAAGTACATCTGTTTTTCATTTCAAAAGGGTTGTGTGTTTTTTTTTTTAAACTGATTGAAAAGTAGAAATGTACTGATATTTCGGTAAGAAAAGCAACATTAGGACACCAAACGGAAAAAATGCCTGTAAATGAGATGTAAACGGGACATATAAAAAAGATCACGTTTTCTGTGCTTAATAACATTTGGCTGAAGTCATTAACAACACAGAGATTCAGAAAAAACACAGTCCTGGCATTTTGTTTTGGACTCCTTAAATCTAAAAATATATCAGCTGTTTAGATTTGCAGCAGATTTCTGCATCGTGTTTCCAGCTCATAGTAGAATGATCAAGCCTCCTTTTCTTTATCTGTTATGGCTAGGCAAAGACAGGTCTTAACCAGGACACAGTAGACAGCAGATAAGTAGAAAAGTTTATATGGACAACAAAAAATCCTGGTAAACAAAACATGGCTGAGGTAGATGTGGTTTTCTAGTCTGGAAATGGTTATCTTTTAAAAGTGGAAGTTCACTCAAAAGAAGTAGCATCAATATCCAGAAACTGATTGAGCAAAATACAAAACTGTCAATGGTGTTGTACTGCACCACTAAGTAAGGCAACCACCTGGCAAAGAGTGGACTGTAGGCTGGCTCTTGGAATACTGTAGGTAGGCTGAATGATCAGCCCATTAGCATCACCACCACACCCAGCCAGAACTCTGAGTCACAAAAAAGACACCCAACAAAAGCTAAACAATACAAGTTCTGACATTATCTCTGCCCAACTTTACCTTAAAATTATTTTATATTGGTTAGTTCAGAGATGCTTCTGGCTCAAAATCTTCCACTTTTGCTTGCTGCTTTGCTATCAGCAGAAAATTCATAAGCTGTTAACTTAAAGATTAACTTAAAAAATAACTTTTGCAGTTTTCTCAGTGCCCCTTATCAATGGCGTATTCTGCATCCATCTGGCATCATAACTCTACTGTGAGAGAGTAAAAGTCTTGTCTTGACACAACAAGAAAACCTGACCTTTACTTAAGAGTTCTTTTTTCCCCTCTATCCTAAAGTGGAAATTAAATTTTTCTTTCAAATGGAAACCTATATGTCATATATTGCAGCAATATTCTACCATTTACAAAAAAAAACATTGGTTAAACTATAAGCAGGAGTTCTTAACAGTGCCTCTAAAAATTAATGAAACCCTGGGGAATGGTCCAACATTTCCTACTCCATCACTTGGCTCCAGGGTTTATGATAATGGTATGGTAATACATATAGACTGTAAAAAGAATGGACAAACCCTTAAACCACGTGACCCATAGGATTCTATTGAGCTGAAGTGATGCACATTGGGCGTTTCCTTCCTCCGCCATATTGTCACCGTCACGAGTCTCGTGACTGCCGGAAAGCCCATAAATGGCCGACAACGAGGCGCGGAGAGGGGGGCTGAGAGCGCGGGGAGGGATGATTGACAACAATTACACTCCGAGATACGT
>JAVQJG010282398.1:0-28595 GCA_036024015.1 Craterocephalus amniculus | reverse complement strand
TTTCAGTTGATTTGTAATGAATACACAATGTATGACATTTCATGTTTTTTAATTGCATTACAGGAAATAAAGAACTTTATCACAATATTCTAATTTTCTGAGACAGACCTGTATAGAGTCCCGAGTGTGAACATGTTCTTGTTTTTAAAAAGAACATGGACAGATAACACATGTTAACAACAAGATGCTTCTTCAGCATAACAAAAATATGTAAACTGGGTAAGACTGCTGAAATGGAAGCATGCAGGAAGAAATGATACTGTAGGACTTTCTGTGTTCAGCATGATTTCCATCAATTATGATGATCATTGATACCAAAAGCACACGTTCATGGACTGCAGATCAATATATTTCTTTCAGATAGTCTTAAAAAGATGAACATTTGTCTCTTTGGATCTCCACAAATCTATGTGTGAGTTTTTGCAAACACTAAACCGGTTGTCTTGCCTCTTGCCTGCAGCCCTGGTTGGTTGTGTCATGGATCAGATTTTCTTTCCAATTTCCCCAAACACAGCTTTTCCAAGTCCGAGGTGCCTGATTTGCAGTAGAGGTGAATTTTAGTGGGGTTTTTTTTCTGTGTTAGTTTTAATTTCCTTGTAGTCTTTTCTTCTTGGTGCTAGAAAATGATTCCCCTCCCACTCGGTGCCATTATCAGCCCGGGTTTGACATTGACCTTTCAAAGAGAAATAATCATGTGTTTGGTTGTGATGGATGGACAGAGACCTCCTCTTATTAATTATCCTTGACCAGCCTCGAAATGAAAAAAGAAACATTTGCATCCATTTCATTACAGTTTTCATGATATTTTTATAAGGGTGCGGCCATTTTGCCGCTACAGCACTCTTGTTTTACGAGGCAAGAAAGTGGTTATTAAAAGGTGGGAGATGGGTCAACACGTAAGAGCTGAGGTCATTCCTCCTCATCTGCTGCTTTTAAACTTTCATTTTTTTAAATTTCACAATGATGTTCAGCAGCTCAGTTGTCTCCATTAAGCAGCAAACAAGTTGGTCAAGGTCACTGAGACCAAAATTTGATTACTCAGCGTCTAAAGAATAGATAAAAGGGTGTTTGTGTGAACAACTTAATGTATAATACAGCTCTTAATTTGGAAAACCTAAAATAAATCCTGACTAACATAGTGTGAGCCATTTGCGTGGATAATTTGACAAATGTCACAGAGGGGACAGTAAAGTGCATTGAATCAAGTAGTATTGCTGGGTTGTACCGAAAAAATTCGTACCACATCAAAGTGAATCATATTATACCTTATATTGATCTCCTTTGTATTACATCATATCATACTGTATGATATTTACATTTTTCACTGAGAAAGTTTCAGTGTTAAAATACACTGTCACAAAATCAGATGTCTGTTTTGGACCTGCCGCATTCAGCACCTTGTACACCAGCAAGAACATTTCTAAACCAGTTTTTCGGCACACAGGAAACCATTTTTTAAAATTTGTCTTTGCTGTGAGGACATGAGCAGTGGCTTTCTGGATTAGATGCAGAGTTCTGTAAAAACTCCATTACAACAGTCATGCCTAAAGTAATTGTCTCTTTCCAAAGTGTTGCTGTACAAACCACTACAATACAGCATTGCCTTGAATCTCTGCAAGATTTTTAAGGTTTGTATGGAAATATTGCGATTTCTTTTTTATGTTTGGGTTATTTTGGAAGGCAAAAACAAAAAAAAACGGCCTTGGCTTGTCCTACAAGAAGTCTTCTGATTCTTCAAATAATAGCACTCTGCTGTCTGCTGCAGGCAAGACACTGACTACTCATGAGTGCTTCATAAAAACCCAATTAAAATTTCAAGAAAGGAAGAAAACCTTCAATGTGCCTTGAGAATGTTGATGCAATGTTGATACATTTCATCATGCTTCAAAGGGGAAAATATGCACATGCTGCATTAGGCTCAAATGGCTTGATGGAGAGATACTGTTGATCTGCCTTTAAAAAGTGAAGAGTCCATGTTAGGAAATCTCTTTCTGAAATATTCACATCATTTCAAAAGTTGTCATCAGAATAAAGCACCACCCGTGTCCATTCTGATGGAAAAGCTTGTCTTCTTCCCCATTTTTTCATGAAAATGAAAATGTTTCTCATCAATATTATATGCTCAAGAAATGGGAAAAAAACATGAGCATGAAAAAGAGCATGCTCTCCACTGATACAACCCATAGATTTCTATGTTCCTGCACTTCTTTTCAGCTCAACCAGTGCAAACTTTCACTTACATGATACAATTATAAAGCTATAACAAGCTTAATTAATTCACTCTTTTTTCTTTTGCGGCTTTTCAAACCCATGGATAGTTGGAACTCTTGTTTTTCAATTAATCATTTATTACAACATAAATTATACATAAACAATACGCAGACTTTTCTCTCTCCCCTCCCCAACCCATGCAAATCACTCTCACTCGCCCATTCATACATAACCATGTGCCACAACTATGGTGGCTGTATTCATCATCGTCATCAACTAGTTGGAACTCTTTCCTGAATCTCCTATTGCTCTAGATTTACTGTCTCTCATTGAACCTGTTGAGCACCCTCCATGCTGTGGGACTCCGTTCATCTCATTTGGGAGAAATCCCCAAAAAAGAGCACACATCTACCACCCATGCACAAAATTACAGTTCCCATGAAAGCATTAAGGACAATTACAATGTTTAATGATTTAATATTTGCGAAGTCTTGAAATGGAGACCAAAACCCACCCACCAATTACTGCGGACACAATCAGAGCCTTTACATCTGTGAAACCTGTGAAATGGCTGTTTTATGGAGAGCAGGCTTCAGCGCAGCAGCCATTGTTCCCAGAATGGCAATTACTCCCATCCAATGTGCGTAAAGAAAACGCCTGCAACTTTACTGCAACGATCCAGTTAAAAGCAGCCTTTGTGATCACTCATGCAAATAATTTTTAGGTGGTAATTTCACTGCCAGACATATAATCTGCATTTCATTAGGACTGAATATACTCGCATTTCAGCAATTGTGGAAAAAATAGCCTAATATGCCCAAGGGAGTGATTAGATCTTTTTTAATATCAGGCCACTCCAGTGTGCCGCTGTTTGACACTAATGTCTTCCACCGGGATTTATGTAAACTATATTGTGGTTTTTTGTTGTAGGTTTAATATAAATCTAGAGTAAACCATGAGGGGGGTGGGGGCAAGAAGTTGTTGCATTAACACACAGTTTCATACATATCTGATTAGATACACAAACAGAAAAACTATCCATACACATAGAAAATGACTTGTTTTCTCCCTCCTTCCAAGATTACCAGCCAGTAATCCATTCTTATTGTTTATTCTGCTCCAATGTAAACAAGCAGGATATCAGATTGAATCGTATTTCCAGACAACTGCCATGTAATTTGCATTCATGGCATTGTCTCCTTCTGTGTGCTGTGAGCACACAGAAGGAGCGTAAGCGTCTTTTCCAAATCTAATCTGCTTTTGATGTCTTAGCTGAAGTTGGGAGCTGAAAGGAGAGAGTATGTTGGGACAGTTGAGGGTTTAATCTGCGTGCAGTATCTGTACGGCCACAAGAGGGCACTGTGGTAGATGGATTTTTTGTTTTCCCCTGCCAAGAGGTTCATGAACCATACCTGCCCTGTGTGGCATATAGCATGAGAGGACACATCCACCTTCTCAGACTTTGACTCTTTGCTTCCTTGCAGAGCTTCCTGGCCCTCCGACCAACCTTGCAATTTCCAACATTGGCCCTCGTTCTGTTGCCCTGCAGTTCAAACCTGGCTATGATGGCAAGACTTCCATTTCCCGTTGGCTGGTGGAGGCCCAGGTGAGCCACAATAAACCGCCTCACATGCTCATCTTCACCTTTGGAAGCACTTCTTCCAGCTGAGAGGTTTGTGGGCATGTAGCTGCATTGTCACCCCTCTGCTGTCTTTGTCCCAGGTGGGTGCTGTCGGAGAGAATGAGGACTGGACGATGGTCCACCAGGTGTCCAATGAACCTGAAGCTCGCTCCTTAGAGGTGCCGGGTCTCAACCCATACACTTTTTACAGGTAGATCGCTTAAAACCGTTGTCTTCCTTTGATCATCCCTAGTATTTTTTTTCTTGATGTTTAAAATTAGCCTCCTCCAATAATGGGACAAGAGAACATCTCAACTTTCATTTCACAACATTTCTAAGTGCTTCAGAGCTGCTGCCCTTTAGTATGTAGAGCTCTGTTTGTAAGTAGCTAAGACATAATTGGAAACCTTAACATGAACACAAATACAACATTCATTTGTAGTACTTTGAAGAGTCCTCTGCAGGGAGAGGACCGCCTGCAGACTTGATCTTGTATCTCTCCATCTCATAGCATTGTCTTCTGGGTTGATATCTGGTTACTGACCTCCTGACTGCAGAATTTCCTTCTAGTTGTTCTTGAAGCTTCTAAATGTTTGCATTTTGTTAAGAATCTCCTGCATTTATTTTGCTGATATTTTTTCTTGGCTTAATGTTGCTTCAAGGCTTTTATGTATTATAAGACCCTGAGGTCATCCATCACTGATGTCCTGCATGTTAAAGCTGTAGTTGACAAGGATATTCTTTTATGCCAGATTGTACCAGCTGTTTAAAAAGGCCATGCTTGTCTCCCAGTCAACTGTCCAATTTACATTTTACACCTCCTCAGATTGGAATATGTATTTTACTGTGTGCATTATGATACCAACTGCATAGGAATTAGGTATGATTAATTGTTATTAGGTATGAAGCTCATGATCATATTAAGCGTTTTCAGAATATAAACATCTATTTCTCTGCTAATTTCTGTTTATAGTTATCTTCTTTCGTATTATTTTAATTTGAATCAAAGATGCGCTGGGTTTATGTCACTTCGAAATACTTTTTTTTGTGTGCCTATGATCTTAATATTTATGCAGCTTGATCATTTTCCATGATCACATTCAATATAACCAATTAAACCCTTCACTGAGTGGGTCCCTGAAGGCCTACAACTGTAGTTCTCATCATTCCAGCATCAACGCTGCCGCTTTCCGTTTTACTGCAGCTCAATGCAGAATTTTGTTATGTTGCATATTGAGGGTGTTACAAAATTGAGCGTACCCCTTTAGAATATGCATATTTATTGCTCTGATCTTTTTCAAATTCAATAAAACTCTACAAAGATGCCTTTTTTTTTTTTTTTTTGAAGTTGCATTTAAGCAATGTATCGTTTCCAATCAGATTCCGCATGCGTCAGGTCAACATAGTGGGCACCAGTCCTCCAAGCCAACCCTCAAGGAAGATCCAGACCCTTCCAGCTCCCCCGGACATGGCCCCCGCCAATGTCACCCTGCGCACCGCCAGTGAGACCAGCCTCTGGTTGCGATGGATGGTAAGAAGCCCTTCCACCATGTGCAAACTGTACATCTTGCATCCGGTCGGGCATGCCTGACTTCTTTCATGTGATTTGTTCCCTCTCTTAATGTCCAGCCTTTGCCTGAATGGGAATACAACGGGAATGCAGAGCAAGTGGGCTACAGGGTTCAGTATTTCCGCGCCGGATCGCAGGGTCGCGGGCTGACCCATATCATCTCCGACCGCCTGGAGAGAGAATTCACCATCGAGGACCTGGAGGAGTGGACAGAGTATGAGGTTAGGGTCCAGGCTGTCAACGGCATCGGGATGGGACCCTGGAGCCAGCCGGTCAGGGGCCGGACACGGGAGTCTGGTGAGTGGGCATCCCATCTGTCAACCGCTTTAGAGAAAAAGGTTGTGTCTACATATAAAATGCACACTGCGATGTATTCTGGTATCTGCCCTGATTATCTTCTTGTCAGTCATATTAGAGGCAAAAAACCTCCAGTTCACACTTTGCCATGTGCGAGGCAAGCAGATTGTTTCCACTCAGATGCTTCTCTTCACCCACCTACACCTACATGCAGGCAAAGCCGCTACTTCTTCCCTCCTCACTTCAGCTTCGTATCCCTCTGCAGACTTTGAGAAAAGCAGAGTCGGAGGAAATTGAGAACACATGGACACAAATGTGGAATTCCTTTGCCTTTTTCCACACACTCAAGCAAATTCTTAGAAATGGAGCATTATATCCCAGGATGAGTGCCAAGGAAACAAAAGGGTCCTATTGTTCAGTCTTTTTTTAACATTTTCTGCAGGCCTAAAGAATATGCGAGTGCAAATGCACAGCTGTAATGTTTTCACCCTGTTTGCCCTCCTGTATTTTCCAGTTCCCTCGAGCGGACCCACCAACGTGTCTGCCTTCGCCACGACTTCCAGCAGCATCCTGGTGCGCTGGTCTGAAGTCCCAGAACCTGACAGGAACGGTCTCATACTAGGCTATAAGGTCGGTTTGTGGGGTTTTTTCGTTGTATTTACAGACGTTCAGCATTTCCTTTCAGAGCAGCCAAAGATTTCTGATTAATTGGATAAAACATCATCTATTTTAAGGAAGTGCAGAAACCAGCAGCAGTTTGTCTTTCATGTCCAAACTCTTCCCACCGTGTCTCTTCACCGGATCAGGTGGTGTACAAAGAGAAGGACTCTGACAGTGCAGTCCGCTCCTGGACGGTGGAAGGGAACACCACCCACAGCGTCCAGCTCACCGGTTTGGGGAAATACGTCCTCTATGAGATTCAGGTCCTGTCTTTCACACGGATTGGAGATGGACGGCCCAGTTCTCCGCCCATCTTGGAGAGGACTTTAGATGATGGTAGGGATGAGCAACACTGTGCATTCCGGTTATTCACTCGCAGATTTTCTTCTTACTTTTATCTAAGTCTGAGAAAAGAAAGCAGAATATACTGTGTGAAAAGATTTGGAATTATGGAGCCTCCATCTTCTGCGTCCCTGCAGTGCCCGGGCCTCCAGTGGGAATCCTGTTTCCTGAAGTGCGCACAAACTCTGTCAGGCTAATATGGCAGTCTCCTGCTCAGCCCAATGGGATCATACTTGGTTAGTAACATGTTGAGAAATATTTTATTTCTATCCTCCTAGTCACAAAGTCAGAAACAAAAAAGCATCCGTCTCACAGTTGCAGCTCCTGATGATTCCCATCATATCTGCAATGATGTTTTTTGTTTTTTTTAAACTAAATGGACAAGACAATGTTCAGCGGGGGATATTAAATCTTGTTATTTTCCAGCATCACTGAAAAGGGAGTTGGACTCCCTCGTAAGCTAATTGGGGATTTCCTTGTGAGAGTTTGATTCATTATACATCTGGTAGATAAATCAGTTTTAATTCCACAGTGCCTCAGACCCATAAAGTAGCATGCAAGAGCATCTGCTAATGGAGGCAGACGTGTAAAAGCTGCTCGTAGAAAAACCAACATAAAAAAAATAAAAAAACAAGTCGTTGAAGTTAATTTGTCCTGCTCCCCTGCAGCTTACCAGATCACCTACCACCTGAACTCCACCAACAGCAACGCAGCCACGGTGGACGTCCTGAACCCCAGTGCGCGCCAGTACACGGTGACCAACCTCAAGCCAGAGTCCGTTTATGTGTTTCGGATCACAGCGCAGACAAGGAAGGGCTGGGGCGAGGCGGCTGAGGCACTGGTGGTCACCACGGAGAAAAGAGGTGACCGCAACAAGCAAGCCGTACTTTCACTTCCTGGTGTTCATTTCCAGTCAACCCGTAACATAAAGCATCATAATAAAGTATCTCTTAGCCCTGTTGGTGATGATTGGACACCTCATTAGCTTTTCTTGTTCTCTTAGCTCGGCCCCAGCCCACAAGCCGTCCCAGGGTCCCTCAGGCCAAGGTTCAAGCCCGCCAGGTCTTGCTGTCATGGGAGCCGGGGAGTGACGGCCTTTCCCCGGTGCGTTACTACACTGTGCAGCTGAGGGAGCTTCCTGAGAACAACTGGACTGTCCACTCTGCCTCCGTTAACCACGAGGCTACCTCTTACATTGTTTCCAGGTAGAGTTTAAACGGGTCTTCCTCTTTGTACTGATACTTTTTCTTTGTTTTTTCCTTGCTACATTGAATGCATCCTAAAAAATGACACCTCGTTTTATAAATTTAACATTTTCTCAGTTTGCAAATCAATATATTTTTTTATGGTATAACATTTTGAGTGTTTATGGCCCTAAAGATAAACAATGGGTTTTCATTTTGGTTAATGCGTGCATAGTAATCCGCTTGTTTTCCCGCTCATTTTGCCGTGATTTTAAGATTCCCTGCTATAATGTATCATCAAAACTGATGCACACTCCTATGCTTCTGTCCCACAGGCTGAAGCCTTTCACGTCCTACCAGTTCAGAGTAAAAGCAACAAATGACATAGGGGACAGCGAGTACAGTGAGGAAAGCGAAGCCATCACAACTCTGCAGGATGGTAAGGGTCAAATTATACTTTTCTAATTGTCATCATAACAATAATTGTGTAATTTCTACAAGTTTTTAAACAAAGTCTTGTGGTGTTATGGGGGATGATTGTTGGTAGATCCAACAGCTTCACACCGTCTGCCTGATTTAAGTTGCATTCAATCAGAGGCTTAAGGCTTTAAATGTTTTTGAGGAAGAAAGAGACCCCTTCAATCCACAGTTGGCTGCTCTGACGCAGCTCCCTCAGAAAGATTACTTTGCTGTAGTGATTCTGTCCGAGCTGCAGCACATAGACAGGGAGGTGAAACTAAGAGGATGAACAAACTGGCAATGTGGCACCTTTTAGAAGTTTTTTAATTGTTTCTCATCAGAATTTAATGTCATGTTGTTCAACTTAAGACATCATCTGCCACTCTCCTGTTCAACCACCATAACTGTTTACAAAATATAATGGAGATTTACAGGGAGATAAATGAGGGAAAAAAGTGGAAGTAAAATGATGAGAATCCTAAACCAATCCAAAGTGTTCAGCAATTTAAACCCTGTACCAACACATTGAGCTCCTGATCCCTACAGTGAAAATGCAGGATGTCGGCAACCTTCTTGAACCTTTGAAAAGGTCCAACTTTCTAGGGAAATTTCCTCAAAAGGCAGCTAAACTCCCAGTGACGGTCTTGGAAAAGAAAGGAAGAAACAAACAGGAACTATTTCAAAATGTCAAGCTGTTGCTCAGAATAATTAATATGCTAATGCTCCAGATACAGCTTGGTATTATGTTTCGTTTTTCTGCTTTGTTTATTCTCCAGTTTCCTTCTAAAATAACTCCTCCCCTGTGTCCCGTGTCTTATTTCATTTCTAATCTTTGGCTTTCTGATTCACAGTGTTTTTCATCTGTTACCAATTAGTTTAATCTGTTATTGAGTTTATTTAGTCATTCTCTCTCTCTATTCTCAATTTGAGTCGATGACCTGCGTTGGGTCTTTTGTTCTCTCCTCAGTTTGTTCCCAAATGTATTTATTTGTGTGTCTCAAGCTTTGTGTTGGTAACTTTGTAAAGCTAATTTCAGGGGTACAATGAAATACTAAAAGGAAAGTGTCCCCATTTTCTTTCCCAAAGCAATTTTTCTTGACCTAATTGCAAAGCATCATCGAGTCAAGATGACAGGAGAACTTCATAATGACTTAGAAAAAAGTGATTTTACTGCAGCAAGAAACCAGCCACACTCATAATTACCTGTGACGTGGGTCTGCAGAAATGAGACCACAAGATGTTCAATAGATGAAAAAAAAAATGCTCTAGATACTCCTTTGATTTCTTTAACCTCAGAATACAGTTTTTGTATCATGTGGTTTTATAAGTTAGAACGTGAAATATTTATTGTTATGCTGTTTTATGTAAAAAGGGAAAAAGAAAACGAGAAACTTTGTTGTGACAGGCTGCTCACACTCACCCTTCTCTCATATTTATCAAGTGAGGCTTTGACAGCTGCAGTTGCAACTTTTTTTCTGAAGAAGATCATGAAGGAAGCAATGAAACTCGTTTTCTCACTCTTTAGAAGATTCCAGCATTTCTTATCATGGCTGCTACTGAGATGCTTCTGGGTCATTTCACCCAGTTAGGAAGCCTGTAAGCAAAAAAAAATAACAAGACTTGTTGAGCCGGAACCTTGGTTCTGAAACCTTACCTTCCATCTGGGTCAGCTTGTACAATTACACTGCAAAATAGTTACCTAAATTTATCAAACAAATTCTTGCATTGGCTTCAAGAGAATAAATTTACTGGATCCAACTTAATCAACTTGTTAATAACGTTCATCTTAAATAAGTCCTCTGTACTTTGGAGCACAAAAGGTTGAACAAGTTAATGCAGAGTTAGTCAGCTCTGGTCTTACCACTCCTCTGCATGCCTCAGATGTTTCTGCACTTAAACATCTGGCTGAAATGAATGGCTCTTTAAAAGGCTTGCAAAAAACTTGAGGAGAAGGGCCATTAATCCGAATCAGGTGTGATGCTAGGAAGACATCTGAAACATGCAAAGAAGCAGTACTTGATGATTGGATGTGAGATGGTGCTGATGGGGGGTCAGTGCACAGTGCACTTCTATCTAAAGACCATAAATTAGAGCTAATTCATAGCATTAAATGATTTAAATTTTGATAAAGTTACTTTAAAGTTTTTAATTTGGTTGATCAATGTCACAATAAAATAAACTGTAATATCATGTCCATTTTCTAATCATAAAAACTAAAATGTATCTCAAAGTATCTTTTAGCTTTACTTTTTTCTTTTCATTTTTCCCTTTTACCATGAATAACACATTGGTTGTTTAGGAAGAATTACAAAATGGCTCCAACTCCCCCCGAGGCTTGAACCTGCGACTTTCTTGCTGTGAGGCAGCAGTGTTAACCACCACACCACCCTAATTCAACCCCTTGTGATTCAATTCATCTTTATTTGCATTGCACCACTTCGAAACAGAGTCATCTCAGGGTACCTTACAGACAAATCAATTTGAACCGGTTCATTGGGATTCAATCAGTATTTATACAGCCAATTCATAAAAAATAATAGCCTAGCCAAGGAAAGGTATAGGAAGGATTTACACATCAAGCCTCATGCACAACCTCAAGTGTTTACAACTTACTCAGATTTAATGAATTGATTTCAGTTCCAACTCATTCCACTTTGGTTTCTAAAGCCTGATTAGATCCTGCAGGTTTTCCACGCATCCCTGCTCCACAATGACTCAGATTAATGAGTCATTGTGCAGAACTGTATTTAATCCATTTAATTTGAATCAGGTGTTATAGCAGGAACACATTGTAGCATATGAGGTTGCACATGAACTGGATGGCATTCCTCTGTCAAATATTACAATTTATTAAAAGTATTAAGCAGAAACAAAAGGTCTCTTTTGTGTTTGCATGAGTTAGTTTGTGGTGATGTGTCCCTGTCGGCAACAGCACCATGTGATTCATGTGCACCATCTGTATTGCCATGAGACACGGGGCGCTTCCTGAAAAACTTTGGCACAACAAAAGGTTTGCAAAGTGCTTTTCTCTCAATGCCGCCTCTGTTTTGTTCCCCGGTGTGTTAACGCCCCCGCCAGCGCACGGACAGATTTAGCAGCTTGAATTGTGCACATTTTCAGGTCAATTGAGCTAATGGCTCTCGCTTTTATTCCCCCAGCGCCAGACGAAGCGCCGACCATTCTCTCGGTCACGCCGCACACGACGACATCGGTGCTGATCCGCTGGCAGGTGAGGGCAGACTGTGTAACCGCCACTCTGGTTTGCACGGTTTGACAGCGCTGCGGTGCGTTTGAGTCTGAGAAAGTTGTCTCTAATAAGAGAGCGAGGATGGTAAGCAGCGAGGGCCTGTACTTACAGAGTGCAGACTTTTACACACAGTCAAATAAAAACACCTTCTCCCACAATCACACCTGAATTAACAGGTCATAAAGAGGAAAACAGGAGGCTCCCAGACCCTATTTGACGTTTTATGGAGAGCGCTTGTGGGGTTTATGAGGATAGAGAGGTACTTGTTTTTCCTTGCTGCCTCTCCCCCGTGGGCTTGCCCTCTCATGTCCGACCACGGGGGATTTCACTGCATTAGTCAACCTGTGGATGAGATATTTTTCTGTCTGTGTTTCAATGACTGTAAATCTCTCAGAAATAAAGCAGGGTGTAATTAACCCGAGCCTCGCTGTAAAACAATCAGCTGCCTTTAAGGCTTCTTGTTTGTCTTTAACTACAAATTTCCACCCCCTCTCTTAGCCACCGTCTGAAGAGAAGATCAATGGAATCTTGCTTGGATTTCGGATCCGCTACCGCGAGCTGCTGTACGACCGTCTCCGCAGTTACATTCATACTGCCAACAGCGTGTCGGCCTGGGCTGAACTCACCGGTGAGGAAATACCCCCCCCCCCTCCTCAACCCTCCCCACCCCCTCAACCCTCCCCACCAATGGAGCAAATTCCACTTTTGGATACAAACAGAAATAAATTTTCCACTCTGTTTGCATTTAAAAGACCCTTTGAAAATGCACATGATGAAAAAAGCCATAATGCAGCATAAAGAAGCCACCGGCAAACCTCAAAAATAAATTCAGCCGAAGCATATTGAGCAAAATGTTGCACTTTCTGCACTTTTCTTCTGTAACACATAATTATAAGACTCACGGTTACGGTTGATTATTCCTGTGTCAGCAACACCATTATTTCCATTACAGGAAAACTGTCACACGGCCCCACTCTGTTGCCAAGATCTCCCCACCGGTCTTGACACTTCACTGCAAAACATTTCATCTTGTGATCAGTGGCTATCAGCCACAGGCTATTATTACGTTTACTCAGGAGCCATTATGTTTCTACCACCCGACTACACAGCCTGTAATTTGACTCTTGTTGAGTCATTCTGGAGCTAATTCAGTCATGATCACTGTGTTTGTGTGAGTTTTTTTTTTTTAGATACTAATGCTGAATGTCTCTGCATTACGACCCTTTGTTTTATCTCTTTTTTTCTTCCTTCGTATCGGCTGCAGCCCCCTACAGCATCCAGAACCTGAGCGATTCAACTCTCACCCAGTACGAGTTGGACAGTAAGTTTTCTTATGTCTCAGAATAAATCACAAACACAGACGCACAAGTCTGCCTCAGTGATCCTTAAAGACGTTTTTGTGTCTCTTGGATCACATTATGTCTCCAGTCCCAGCAAACAGTGATAAAGATAACGCTGAGTGTCAAGCAAATGAGCACATTTAGCTGTTTCTGGCTACAGTACATCACATGAGTACAAACACTTCTGCTGAGGCAAGCAGAGAATTTGTACCACTGAGTACAAATGGATTGTCCAGCTTACTTGTTGGTTTGCACTTTTCAGCTATTTGGGTAATGACTGCAAAAGCAGATGGTCACACATCTCTCCTCCATCCCTGTAATTGCAGTGTCCCTGGCCTGCAGGGATTTATAATTGAAACCGAAATCTTTTCCTCAAACAAGTTTATTCACAGCAAAAAGAAAAAAAAAGTTTAATTCTTACGGATGGGTTTAGAGCCACTGAGGGATTCAAGTATTTAATTACTGACTTCAGCTAATTGTCTGGGTCCCTGATGGGAGGTGAAAGGATTTGGGGTGAGATACTAGGTCAGCTAATGAGAAGCAGTTGCAACCTTCACCAACAGGAATATTTCATTCTTAAATGTCAGAACTTGAACTTTAGGTTAACTTTTAATCTTTTTTTTCTCCACATTGTTTAATTCTATTGCAGAACTGAGTAAACACAACCGCTATGAGATACGCATGAGTGTGTACAACGCCGTGGGCGAGGGGCCTACCAGCCCACCGCAGGAGGTGTTTGTCGGGGAGGCAGGTACGTGCATTTCCTGTACTCCTGGTCAACACAATAGGAAAGCTAAATCTAATACTTACTGATAAATACGCACAGAAAAAACTGTTTCTACTCTAACTTGTGTGATTGGTTGTGGCAGTGCCCACAGCCCCGCCGCAGAATGTTGCCATTCAGTCTGCAACAGCCACCCAGCTGGACGTGACGTGGGACCCTCCGCCGGTGGACGCACAGAATGGAGACATCCAGGGCTACAAGGTCCGACGTTACATTCTGCTGATGTCATTAAATATTTACATTTCATTTCGCAGGAGATGAAATCTGTCTGATGTTAATCACTATTAAATGGACAAGGCTGCACTTTTAGCTAACCATGTTTTCCAGAAGGGCTGTCATTAAAAGGTTTAGTCTGTTGCCCAGGGATGGAAATGAAATGGCTCCTATCCCTGAAGAGAGTTTAAAACAGGAGTTTTATAGGAGCAGAAAGCTCCGTGTTTATTTATTTATGCCGCGTTATTCCCTGCAGATTTACTTTTGGGAGTTCCAGCGTAAGAACGAAACAGAGCGTCTGCGGACTCTCTTCATGCCCGAAGCCGGAGTGAAGCTGAAGAACCTGACTGGTTACACCACCTACATGATCAGCGTGGCTCCGTTCAACGCCGCTGGCGACGGCCCCCGCAGCCCGCCGACCAGGGGCCGCACTCAGCAAGCAGGTAAACGCTGCCACCAATCAGTGCGAATGAGCGCAAACAGCTGTGATCAGGCAAAGCTAATAGTACTGTATGTAATGGATGAAAACACTGTGGAGATAAATGTAGCTGGGTGACTGACTAACACAGATACATAGAGTGTGTACAGTTCATTCATTAGGCACTTTTCTGTGCCAGTGGTGGCGATGATGTTAGTTTGGAGAACCCTGAGTGCAGATGAGCCAACCATGAGGAAACAATTTGATGTGACGATGATGCTAATCACTGCTGTCAGCATGCCAAACCATGTTAGCAGAACCACACAGCGAGCAGAAGTTTCAAATCAGCTGACGCACTCTGAATTTGTTCATTGAATTAGATGTTTTGTCTAAACAGTGGCTGGTTTAACGGGTCTCCAGCAAGCCTTGAGTCTGGAGGCGGCTTGTTTGCGGAGCATGACTCTCTTTCTCTTTCTTTCTTTGTGCTCTGACTCATGGGACTTTCAGCTAGTATCCCCTGCTGCAAACATGTCAAAACAATATTTATCTCCCAAGTCTCCTGTGGAAAAGAAGCTAATTTTGGTACAATTCACGACTTTGTATCAGACTAATAATAATAATCCTTTTTCGTTTAGCAGAGGAAAGTAAAAAGTGTTCACCGCTTCTTAGTTCCTCTGAGTGGTCACTGTTATGTGAAGAGGAAGCAGATGACGAGCTGGAGGGAAGAGGAGGAGGGCAGAGCATTAGGGGAGATAGTTATTCCATCTTTTTTTCGAAGACAAAGCCTCTTTGTCTCAGCTCCTGCTCGACATGTTTAAAGAAAACAGGGCCAGCTGTGTTGGACGCGCGAGCTCAGCTTGCTGTAATGGGCTCTGGAGTCCAGTCATTGTGTCGGCGAATTACTGTGACCTGGGTCAGGCAGTGTTTGTCGCTGAAAGAGAGCCTTTTAACCTGCTCTCGTGTGAGCAAAACTGCCGAGCCGACCCAAACAGAGCTGTTCAGTTAGGGAGAAAGGACGCAAAGACAGGGCTGCGTGTTTCAGCTGCAGCACTTTCTCAGTCCAGCTGCAGCAGGAGCTGTTTGAACCTGCACATGTAGCCGTCGCTAAAAGAAAGTTATCATCCAACTTTGGCAACCACACTAAGTAGTGAGCTTTGAAGAGCCTCCAGGTGGAGCAGCCAGCCTCAGCTCCACACACACACACACAGAGTGTTTGGCATTGAAGGAGTTATACCTGATATTACGTCCGCCCATTTTAGTTAGTGAAAGCGGGTAGTTTTTTAGCTTTGGCGTGACACAGTGTCCCCCTAGGAATTTGGAAGTTCAGGAAGTTAACCCCATTGGCCGAGAGAGTGTCACACCAAAGCTAAAAACGCTATCACTTACTAAAATAGCCGGACGTAATATGAGGTATAGCTCCTTTAAGTGAAAATAGCGTGTTGTATCTCCTAACATGCAGATTCGACCTTCTGCCTTTCTCTCACATGAGAACTTGATTGTGGCTGACCTTTGCCGTTTGCTCTGATCAAAGCAATCTCTGACAGAAACAGACACATCACTCGTTTTTTTCTATCTTATGTCCAAAGGTCTTTTCCCAGAAAAAAACAAAAATCCAAAAACTCCTTCCGTTGATAACATTCACGTGTTTTCTGATCTTTGACCTCCGTACATTCCAGCTCCAAGTGCCCCGGGTTTCATCCACTTCAGCGAGCTGACCACCACCTCCGTCAACGTGTCCTGGGGCGAGCCCACCTTCCCTAACGGCATCATCGAAGGCTTCCGCCTGGTCTACGAACCGTTAACACCTGTGGACGGTAATCACTCATTCCGCTCGGCCTCTACTTTGGCTTCATGCACACGGCAGGATATCATTATTGTTCAGTACAAACTTGGTAAAATGATGTCGCGTTTGTTTTATTTTTTCCCTGAGCTCTAAATGAACCATCACATGAACGGAAACAGCTCATATTTCATATTTGCCGTCATCCCGAATGATGCGACTACAGTGACCAGCTTTTTTCCCACTACTAATTCCATCACTCTGTGTACGTGTTTGTGTGTGTGTGTGTGTGTGTGTGTGTGTGTGCCCCCACATTGCCTGGCCTGTGTAAGACCTGCTTTAAATGTGGTGTGTTTGTCTAGACTCTTCAGTGGCCTGTGCCGACTGTCTTCACTCCCCCTCCCCCCCAGGCGTCAGTAAGACGGTGACGGTGGACGTGAAGGGGAGCGGCCCGCTCTGGCTGAAGCTCCGAGATCTCGCAGAGGGTGTCACGTACAGTTTCCGCATCCGGGCTAAGACCTTCATCTATGGACCGGAGGTGGAAGCCAACATCACCACCGGACCCGGGGAAGGTAGCCACTTTTCTTTAATTTTTTTAAAGAACTTCAAATATGCTTGATTATTTGCTTTAAAGTGTTATTTTCCCTCTTCAGGAGCCCCGGGACCCCCTGGAGAGCTTTTTATCACACGCTACAACTCAGCCCTGACCATTCGCTGGACCAGCGGGGATCCAGGACGCGCTCCCATAACGCGCTACGTCATCGAGGCCAGACCCTCAGGTGTGAGCCATAGATGATCTCCAGCTCCTGAGAGAGAGTGATAAAAACAGGAAAGCGGTGTTGAATGTCAACATCTGCTGCCGCCGACTCCACGCCCCGGGGATTTTAATAGCTTATTGATTATGTCGCCGCAGCTGAAGACAATCGCTATCTTGTTGTAGATGTGATTGACAGCCGGGTGATGGGTGTTGGGTTCTGCTGGATGATGATGCGTAGGGTGGGATTAGTGTGAAAGTGCTTGTGGCTATGATTCAGCCTTTCCCCCCACATGCACCTCTTCCCCCTCTTTCTCTTGCTTACAAGCCAAAGTCTGTCGCTCTCTGGACGATTTGTTTTCATCCTCAGATCAAATTACACTGGCTTTTTAAAACTTTTGTCAAAGTTCAGAAGAAACCGCTTGTTTATGTTCGCGTCAGCCATTAAAAGCCTCAGACTCGCGCTGATATTTACAAGCAGCAAAGTCTAATAAACGATCTCTGGCAGGGTTTCCATGGTGAGCCGCGAGACATTTAACTCAGCGTCATTTGAAATATGGCCGCGCCTCTATTTATGTTGTTGATTTGGTTGCTGTAAATTTTTATGAGAGCAGTGAAACTGATGGATTGTGTAATATTTGAAGGAATTATCAATTACCCTGAGAGCTACGAATCAGACAAGTGCATTATATCAAAGAAAGAAACAACCTGTTGGCAACGACATACTGACATCGTTTAAATAGTTTGGTCCTTAAATAATTCATCCAGTCTCCTCTTGGCTGAAATTATAATTTAAATTCCATTACAGATGAGGGTTTGTGGGATATCTTAATCAAAGATATCCCCAAGGATGCAACATCGCACACATTCAACATGGATATACTTAAACAAGGCATCAGCTATGACTTCCGGGTAATTGGAGTGAACGAGTACGGCTATGGCTCTCCGAGTTTACCTTCTCCTTCCATATCTGGTGAGTTTCCATGTACTTGTTAATAGAATTGAATGAACTGAGCGGCATTAACTTTCCAACTTAATTAAATTCGCCCCAGGTCTTTTCAGACTTCACAGAAGTGCAGCCACATGTTTTTAACAAGCATGAATTTTCAATTTTATGTGTTTTATCCAGCCCAGAAAGTGTCCCCTTTCTACGAGGAGTGGTGGTTCCTGGTGGTGGTGGCGCTGGTGGGGCTCATCTTCATCCTGTTGCTGGTTTTCATCCTCATTATCAGAGGACAGAGCAAGAAGTATGCAAAAAAGTCCGAATCAGGTGAGTGCACAGAAGTTTGAAATGAACTGTGGTGGAAATTTACGTTCTGCTTGCGAACACTCATTAAACTGCACTTTTGAAAGGAAAAAAAAAAGATTGGGAGTGCGCTGCATCCTGATGAGCTGAGGAAACGGCCTGGCTGAAGAGAAGAGAAGCTGCTTGTCCATTCAGTGCAGCTCTGACATCAGCGGGTATTTCCCTCAGCTCAGCATTTTTCTGCTGTTGCTGTTGAGCTGGCTGGCAGGGGAGGGAAGGGGTCCATGCGGGTCATTGCCCATCTTTCTAACTGACAGAGGGAAAACAAGAGGTTCCTTTTCCCTCCAACACAAAAGCACTCAAAGCCTCCATATTCCCTGCTAAGAATCTGTTCCAGACTGCTGGACCTACCGAAGTGCATTTTCTTATTCCATGTGTTTGCGTAACCACCAATTGACCCCAAGTAGACCCGAAGCAGCCTCAGAGGCCCTGGTCTGGCTGTGGCATGCTGAAAGTGTTTTAAACCCCAAACAAGGCAAGCATAAGCATCCCCAGATATTAATCCTTTGCAGAGCTGCATAAAAAATTGCTAGTGTCATTTTTTTTATCAATACAAGGAATCACAAAAAAAACCATGTCATTTTAGTCATCATACATGTGGGACTAAATGTCTTTGAGTTTGTGTTTGCATGCTTTACCTCCTCCTGACTAGGCTTATCATACTAAGAGGAATTCTTCAGCGTTTTGGGAGGCAGTTACATGAGCTTTCTTGCTGCGAGTTAGATGTGAAAATCGATGCTGCTCTTGTAGCTTTCCGCTCAGTAGAAGGCTACGGCTAGAGAAGTGTTTAGATCAGCTAACAAAGAGTGGAAAGAGAGGGAAACGGCTCGCAATGCTTTCTCTATGAAGAACAGGAAATCCGCATTCCAAGCAGTTAGGTGTTCCCTTTGCTATCTGAGCAAACCAACGGCAGCCTTCAGCTGGATATTTAGTTGTATCGACCTTTCCAGCTAACTTTTTTTTGTAATCGGCAAGGCAGCAAATAAGCACATTTTCCCCAGGATTCTGAATTATTGATGACCATCTCAAGAATTTGTAGCTGAATGTTGAATGCTTGAGTTTGACTGACTGCAAAGCTTTTAAAGGAAAACTTTCATATGTTGTTTTATTTTGGAATCTGAGAGACACATAGTCTCAGCACATGAGCTAAGATCTGCGTTAAAGTCAGTACAAACATCCATCTTTTTATTTAACTACATTTCTATTTGTTTGTCCCTTTATCTTTTTCTTTTTCTGTAATTTCAATTTTATTTATCCACTTAGTGATCATATAAATGAGCTCCCCGTCTGCTTTAGGGCACTAACGTGCCTGTTTGTCTGGCCTGTGGTCACACAGTGTCTTTGTACCTGTCCAGGTAATAACTCCAACTGCAACGCCCTGACCCACGCAGACATGGTCAGCCTGGATGAAGGCCGTTTTCCTGCCCTGGAGCTCAACAATCGACGTCTGTCTGTGAAAAACTCTTTCTGTCGGAAGAACGGCGTCTATACCAGGTGAGGGTGCCACCTGCACACATTGGACTGAGAATATTTCACCTCGTTGCTTAATCTAAAGTGTAAAATGCATGAAACGGTTGAATTATTCATGGGAACTTTGCTTAATCCCTAAAAGCATTCGCAGCTGCGCAGAAATAGCACGCATCCTGCAGTCTGAGTGCAGTTTGTAAACAGAATCACGCCTGCTTCTAATTAATGAGTGCGTGTGAATCCCCAGCTCCACTGGTCCTGAGACCAGGGCCTTATTAATAACTGAGGACTCTGACTGACGCCTGTGTTGCAAATGCTGCAGGGGCGGAGTCAGAAGTACCTACACTGACTGCATAACTTCAACTAAATCATTAGAACCTGTTTATGCTCAAAGTTAGATGTGGGTTTGGAAGCAGCAGATGTTACTTTGTGGAGGACGGTTGAAAGGTGTGCAGCAGCTTGTCAGCAGTGACTTTATTTCATGTGGAAATCATATCCTTCGGAGGAGGAGGAGTTCAATGTGGCAGGTGTGCTCAGATATTTCGCTGCAATGGTTTTTTGCCTCCTGTGTGCTCACACAGTCAAAGGTACAACGTTTTGTGTAGAGGAATATGAGAAACGTGTTTAGTTGTGTGGCTTTGTATGTCTGCATATGAGTGTGACCTCGAGGACAGATCAAAGCAGCCACAGGCCTTTGAGAAGCTTCCAGATGACTTTTTACTACTGTGTCTCTGACTTGAAGGAGGAGGCTGGGATTGAAAGAATGTACAGATGTACTCAAAAAGAAATATCCCTTTGAACTCGAAGGAGAAACCCAAATCCCAACACCTGAGCCTCTGATTATAGATTAATAGTGCAGCTTGATCTCTGGTCTCGGAGTACCAAAGACAAGAGGAAGCCCTCGGCTTCATTCATGGATAAGAAATCACATATTCTTAATCCCTCTGTATTTACTCTAATTCAGGGTCACATTGGACAGCAAATTCCATTCATGATCCAAGGGATTTTCTCTTTGTGGGGAATATTTTATCGGCACATAAAGGGTAGTATGTAAAGGACAAGAAAAATGTGCACAAATCTTAAAGAAAAACTTCCTTTTTGCCTGCTGAGAGGAGATTAAACAATTAGATTCAGAGAATTGCATAATGGTCATTCTAAAAAATAAACACTGAAATATTTTCTAGCCCCAATATTTGTGTGTGGGTTTTTGTCCTGCTTGTAAAGGAAAGCATTCTTTGAAAGCTGGTAAGTCATAAAGTGAGATTTGAGATGGATCAGATTTTGCCACAAAAGCTGTTAATAATGATTAGATTATGCATTTGCCTTTATTTGACTGAGTAACCGGTCACTTTTTAAAAATCTGCTTTGATAATTCTGTATTTCTTCCATTCACAACTAGGTTTGGTTGTTTTAGATAAACAAAGCACATGAGAATCAGGAATGGATATAAATGGAGGAAATGAGAGATCATTTCTTCCGAGATGCTCCCTAGCATACCAGTACATTCTTTAAAAATAATGTAATGCTTACATCAAACATGGCTTCATTTAGTCACCATATAATATTACAACTTACTCTGAGGCTAGCTGTACCTCGAAGTACAACCTTGTGCTATTGGATCTCAACAAAATCCTTCTATTTGTAAAACTTGGAATGCCACCACAAACACAACACCCCTCTCTCCACTGTTGTTGATCTGATAAGACAAAAACTTCAAGTAAATTACTTTTGCTATCATTTCTGCTCATTAACATTTGTTTAAATTACACAGCTAAGCTAGACAGCAATCATTTTAGTTTATTTATAGATTAGCATTTGGCCTAGCTTTTTTCATTTAAGATATTTTGAAACTTAAACTAAACCATGGAGCTATATTTTGTGGTTTTGACATGACCTCTTAAATCATTGTAATTATAATGAAGCACTAATGTTATGTGGTCCTTCACAGGCAGCCTACATTAGCTAACTTAAATCAGCCCATAGAGGATTTTTTTCTGTTGTTTTGACATGATCTTTTAAATCAGTGTATCCTAATAACAATCCCATACACAGCCTACTAATATGGTTTTGGTACTGAATAGTTAAAAATAACAATTTTACAAGTTATACAGTTATGGTAGCCAATAAATGTTGGGTAAGCCTACTAACAGGAGTGCCTGCTATAGCTTATGATATTTGGAAACTTAAATTAGAGTATTTTTCTGCTGTTATGACATAACCTCCTAAATCATTTTAATTATAATGCCACATGTAAGTAAATTCTTCAGTTAGCCAATGTTAATTTGTTTTTCATTTATCTACTTTATTTTTTTGTAATTGAGTTCTCCAGCTCTTGACTTGTTTATGTAATTGTCATGGTAGAAGTTAGCTAATGAGAGATGCGGACACTTCCTTGCATTTCACATTTCTATGAAGCAAAGGTTACAGACGAACACACGCAAGAAACTGTTTTATTATTTGCACTGTATGTTTTTTTTAAATAAAAAACCTGAACATCTACAATTTAGTTTTTTAACTAACGTTATAATCCCAAAGAAATGTAAATGAGTGTAATTTACCACAGTTCTAATACACACAGAAAGAATGACAGCATCTTTCAAGTGTGGTGTTGTCTTTCAGTGGTTTGAAACCATATCTGACAGTCTGGTTTGAGGAGGTCTCTGAGAAATAATTCAGTGTAAATTAACATGGTATTAAACGCTCGTGAGTGACAAAGCTATTGAGCACTTCAGACATGTTAATGAGTCCCTTTAGATGAACGCAGCATGAAGGGAGTCTGATACCTGGTAAAGGCTGGGGGCACTCCCCGGTTCTCATTCCTTACCTGACATACTGACTGAAGTTTGCTTCAAAGGGATTAAGTGGACCCTTCTCTATCTGAGTGAAAGAGAGCTTATAAATAATTTACACCTCACTCGATAGTGTATAGGAGGCAGGAGATGGGGCAAAAGTGGGCTGAGATTCCTCAGTGTTTTTATACAGGTAGTTTATCATACAGTCCCAGTAGACACCCAGCAGCATTTCTTCACATTGGTTCTGTTCTTTATTTGACTGAGGAATTGCTGAAAGTTTTAGTTTGCTCGACATACCTTTCTTAAGGTCTTGAAAGTTTTGTTTATGACTTAGTTGATATTATTTCTGAGTTGAACCAATGCTTAAAAAGTTAAAAAGTCAGATGTCCACGTTTAAAGTCTTCTCGGGGGATCGAGGATGGCTCATAAATACTGTTAATCATCAGTATTTATCCAAGTATTCATTTGATTTTTCTTTCTTGGCTCTACTGCCATTAGTCTTCTTTCTTTATTATAATACCCCTACTCATGGGATTGACAATCCATCACCATTAGTTTGAGGGGACAGCTGAGGGGACGCTGTGAAAGACTTTCATTGTAAATTATCTGGTGAAAACCCCTCACAGGCACAGGGTGAAACATACAGCACACAGGAAAGGCCCACATCACACAGCACTCACTACAGGATTCAAATCAACATATTAAAAAATTTTACCAAACATTTGGTCTGGAATTACAGAGTTTTTCCGGTTTGCTTCCCTATAATAAATTGAGAGCGTCAAGTCTGATTTCAGTCAGATTAACATGTTCACACATATTTCAAAGGCCTGGTTTTGGTTGGACTAAAGCACTAAAGCATTTTGTTTTCTCTAGTTTCAGGTAAAAACATTGATTGAGATGATGTGTGAGTAGAGTGGTTAACCCCCCCCCCGCCAAGTATTCATATAAAGCAATAACCATTGCTGCTCTGTACTCTTTTCTTTTGGTTTATGTACTGCTTTCAACTTGTCAATACAAGTAGAAGTTATTTTCATGTTGACCAGGGAATCTCATGAGTCATTCTCAACTAACCTCAAGAACAAAAATAAGGATTCCCTAATGTAACCATCCATACTAATTGATGAATCTCCCTCTCTGAGTCATGAAAAGGGGAATCTGTGAGGAGCGTTTCGACCTCCATTCTCAAGACCTTTTTTCCAGTTTATTTGTGAAATGATTTCAAAGGGTAGTAACACATCTCTTTTTACCAGACTGGTGTTTTACTTTAACCCCGCAGTGTGGTGTTCAAATATTTGTGGCAGAGTTTGCATAGATTTCTCTGTGTTCCCCCCAGCACTTTAATGATGCAGCCAAATAGTGTCTAATAAAATATGCCTTTTTCTGAGAGTGAGGCCGTTGTCTGAGGAGTGCTGGTATAACTGCAACTCTAACGCAATTTACCATGATGTTATTTCAGTAAATGGTGGCTGAAAATGTGAAAAACAAAGACTCTTGACTGTCTTCAGACATAAGTAGAGTAAGTTAGAAGCACATTATGTTTAAAGACGTCCCTGCTGTTGATGACTCACATCTTGCCTGTAGTTGAGTGAAATAACTTTAAGGTTGATATGAGTCATCAAGTGTAACTGAATTACAGCTCGCTTGATGATTTCCCTGTCGAGTTTTTTTTTTTTTTCTGTTTTGTCCACACTGCTGTTGAACTGGCACATCTTGTGAGAGCTGCTGGAATTTACCCTCGGCCTGTTTTAAATGCTTTCCACATAAATTAATTTGGGGAAAAAAACGCTTATGCAAATGCAGTTTGGATGCATAAAGCAGCTGTGTGCACTGCAGCGGCTCCACTGGCAGCGACTGCCGGCCGACGCTGCGGCCTGGAAAGTCAACAGGAGTCAGCGTGTCCCTGCAGTCTCTGCCAAACCAGCACCAATCAGCAGAAACAGATGGGTGTTTGTTTAGCAGGATGAGAGACAGTGGAAAATACAGAGGAGCTCCGGCACCAACAGTTTTTATTTTTACTTTTTTGTTTCTTTTTTTTCTTTTCTACATGAAAACAAAACATGCCAAAGCCACTTTTTTCTTCATCTTCGTTGCTTCTTCTTCAGTTTTCGGTCGCTCTTTGCCCCCACCACTAAGGAATCCCCTCTCTGCTCAGTCACATTAAGCTTACATCCAAGTGGCATATTTGATTGCCGCAGCACGCCACTGACCGTTTAATCCGTGGCATCGTTCGTGTAGGCTGTGATAACATTAGTCGTAGCAAAGCTGCCGACTGCCATTTGCTTGGTGAACCCTCGTGCACTGCAAGGGTTCTGTTTATAATTCAGTCACAAGAGCCAAGTGGTTTGACATTCCACAGCCCACAGTGAGGACTGAATCAGGGAATTATTCATTCCAGGAGACATTGGCTGTAAGCAGCCACCCCATGAGCGTCCCATGATTCTCATCAAGTTTCACTACACACACACACATACAGATGAGCATAAAAGTGACATGAATTGAAATGGAGACCTTCAGTGCAACAGCTGCATATTTTGTCAAATGAAAAGATCCAAATCATTTTAGAATGGATGAATGGGTAAGGGTGAGGAGGATGGATGTGGATGAGAGGAAAGAATGGCTGAATGAGAATAGAACTAGAGAGGGTGAATCAAGTATGAAAAGAATCACCAGGTGATTAGAGGTGGTTAACTTCCAGTTAATAACCAGCAAATTCTGTCCAAATACAAGTCAAACTTAATTTAAAGCTGCTTTTTTCATGGAATTTAAACCTTTGTATTTGGCTTTGAGGTAGAAATGTCTGTAACTTTCTTTGATTTGCAAACCTGCTAAACTACAGAGATTATCCTCCGATAATCTTGTAGTAATAATGAACGGAATAACCAGATTGTTTGCTTTCATCATTTTCCCAGGTCTCCTCCCCGGCCCAGTCCAGGCAGCCTTCATTACTCAGACGAGGATGTAAGCACCAAGTACAACGACTTGATCCCTGCAGAGAGCAGCAGCCTAACAGAAAAACCCTCCGAAATCTCCGACTCACAGGTGCAGTAGCAACCCTTCCCCTCACCTTCTACCCCCTTTAATCTCAATCCCGTCTGCATTCTGTAGCATCCGTTTCATTTTTGTGTCGTATCTGCCATCTCCTCAACTTCATCCGGAATTCAGCTTTGGCATTTTCGGCCGCGCTGCGTTTCCTTTCTGTCCACGCTGTCCACGTGTCTGTCACCTGAATGCATGTGGCCTCGGAGAGGTCATCAGATACAGGCACATCCATGCACACGGAGAGAGGAGAAATTGATGACTCTGCTCCCTGGCAGCGCAGCAGTTTTTAGACCGGGACAGTCACCTGTGGAGAATGTCACTCAGCAAGCGTCCACCTGGGATCCAGGCCACGGCACCCGGCCGCTGCTCTTGTTACGCAAGACAGAGAGGGATGGGAAATGCACTCTGGAAATGTTATTTTTGAGTTTGTGACATATTTAAAGCTGCCACGCCAGCCAAACAGCCCATCTAAGTTTGCTTTTGAAGTAAATGATCTCTGTGGAAAACTCTACTGGCCTTCTTAGTCTTTGCAGAGTCTGACTGCGTGGACACGGGACACTGCTTATCATCAAAACTCACAGCTTCGAGTTTTTAAAGTCTCCTTAGCAGCCACTGTCAGAAAAGATAGATAATAAGAATTAATGCTGAAATATGTGATTTGTGGCCTCGGTTGTGTGCCGAGCCAAACTGCTTTTCCCCAGTAAGTGAGCAGAATCAATAGATTGTGCTTTTCTCTCCGACTATCTATCTTCATATCGATCAGCCTGCTTGCCACCCTCAGATCTGCTTTTTCTCCCAACTTTTCCCCCCATTTTCCAACTCTTTCCTTTCATCCAAAGATCTTCCTCTTTGAAGGAAGAAAGGGTGGACAATCATGAAAGGTGTAAATGAAAAAAGAAACATCGAGTCCATAAATAATCTTTGAACATCTCTCAACGAAATCCAGTGGCGTATCCAGGACATTTTTAATGTGGTTGCCACGGTAAGATAAAAGTTAGTGCATGGCGGCCAGAAATAGAAAACATTATTAATAGATATAACATTTATAACATATTTGTACATGTTATAACATATAAAAATAAATAATATATATGTTATGTCTTATATAACAGATTTGAGTCGTTTCCAATTTAAAAAATAAAACTTTGTTTACAGATTTTTAATTCTAAGAAAGGGCTGTGATTGTAATTGATATTACAATGAAAATAAGGCTTTTATCTATCAAAGTGAAGAAAGGCTACTCATGATGCAGAGTAAACACACCAAGAGATCAATGACCAACCAATCAACACAAGTGGAGCTGTTCTTGTAGCTGCTGGCTGAAGTGGGGCTCTGATTTTAAGTTTAACAGAGGAAGATCCACCCAACCCTCAAACTCAAAAATAGTCATAAATAATTTAGTGATCAATCAGTCTACAAGCTACCAATCAGAATTAAATCGCCCACTCCCCTCATCTCTTGTATGAATTCCACAGCCAGACGTCTCTCTTCACTGAACCCATGGGGACCCACGTCCTGTTTCCAGATCAAATGGAAACCTCCCCACAATGAATCGCTACAGACAGGACCTTTCACAGCAGCACAGCATCCCCTCCAGTAAAGCATTAAGACATTTCATCACCCGTCTGACATATCTACTGTTCACACTTGAAAGTTGTCAGATGCGACCTTAATGCAGCCACAACCCCCTCTAAATATGAGGCAAAGACGCCGGCCTCGTGGTGACGGGTGGGGGGGCATTTTTTTGTTTTTGATGGACTGAAAAGCACAGAGCCCTGCTTTTTACCCCGGGGCTCCGCTGCCACACCACTGACAGCCCCCCATATCAGCACCCGGCGCTGCTTTGGAAAAGTCCAGCAATGCTCTTTGAAGTTTAATTGAGCGGATAACTGGGAGCTATCTGTATGACACCGCGCTGTCTGTCCTCTTTAATCCCCGGAGCGCTCCTCAGCAGGTATAAGTTGACTATTGTACTCCTCGTCACAAGGAGATTTGGAGGAAACTAACATTGACTTGGCACGGCAACAATGCCCCCATTACTGCTCTGCTACCCCGCAGGTATACAGACCTATTGATGTTTTTTTTTCTCTTTTTCCTTATGAGGACAGGCTTTCTCATTTTCCAAGGTTGTGTCTGTGCCGATGTCTTTCGTGTGTCATTTAAGGCCAAAACTGGTGGAAGACGGATGATCTCATCTCTGAGTCACAGATGGATTGCAGATTACTCTCTTTCTGTTGAGTGGCATTCCGTGGGAGAGAAATGAGCATGTCTACTTTCACTCACATACCTTCTTTTTCCCTCTGCCTCCATCTGTCTTTCTCCACCTCTCCCTCCCACTCTCTGTCTCACAGGCTACTGTAGCTTCTTGGCTCAACAGGAATAATCGCCAACTCTGTATTGTTTGGATCATTACCAGTGGCAACGCAGCTTTTTGTTTTCACAGTGCACCGCATGATGTCATAGCGAAGAATAAAGTCAAATTATGAACACAAACAATTCAGATTTGAGTGCAAATACAGAACAAAGAGAGGCAGGTGGACTGGATGATGTGGATGGAAACGGACTTTGTGACGTTCCTTTCGGTTACACATGGATCGAGTTTTAGACGAGAAGCTTGAACATACTGTATGCAGTTGCCTCCATTATTCTTCTAAGAATAAGTCCTGTCGGGGCCAGGATCAAATCTCAAATCCTTTTGATAATATTTGCTCTGGTGAAGCAACATCAATTATTATGCAGAGGTTTAGAATTAATCCATGGTTTGATCCGGAATGCACAACATGACTTTGACCTAGCAGGCATATACGTATGTGTACATTATATATATATATATATATATATATACTGTATGCAGGTATGGGACTATATTTAAAGGCAAACAGCCACAGAACATATTTTTTGGAGCTTTGATGTGTAGCCATTTTGCAATTTTTGAGCCTTCTCTGTGAAACCGCTGTGGGGCCAGCAGAGCCATTAAAAGTTAGAGATTGAGCCTTGCTGGAAAATACGCACTGGGAATGAGTCGGGGCGCCCTCCAGCCCTTGCACATACTGTTATTGTCTTTGTCTCTGGGGACCCCCGCTGTGTTCACTTCATCAATGAGAGCTCACC
>JAVQJG010282375.1:0-11730 GCA_036024015.1 Craterocephalus amniculus | reverse complement strand
AGTAGTAGTATTTTTATTTATTATTATTATTATTATTATTATCATTATCACTGTTGATTTCAATGCTTAATGACACATACAACAAATGATAACTTCTTAGTTCAGATAATTCCAGCTTTTTTTCTCATCTTGTGATCTTTTACTGATGTGAAGCTGGGCTACTTCTACATGTTCAGAGGGGTATTCCAGGTAGGAGGTTCAACAAACTCTGAGTCTATACATGAACTCTGAGTTGACTTACTCCAAAATTAAAACTCTGAGTTTTTGGTTCCAGAACAGCTGTTCTGATTTGGTTCAATCAACTCTGAGTATGTTCACCTTGAGTGGCGCTCGTACACAAGCTCTAGAAAAAGCCATTATCAAAGGGGCCAGGATAACACGATTCCAAGGGAGTTGGAAGCTTATATGAACAAGTTTATATGATCATCACTGATATATGATCATATCAGTGAAAATGCAACACAGCTGCAGCAGCAAAGGAGAGAGAAGTGGCATGGGGGAAAAAAATCACTGAGTGCTAATTTAGCGAATTTAAACACCTTGTAAAATATTTGTATGTCTAATATAAACGTATGTAATTTAATATCCCACTTAGTAGCCGAAAACAACCCCTACAATCATTGCATATTTTCATTTTGACTATTCCATTTAATGATTTGCAGGCTACAAAATAAAACAAATTCTAGAAAAGACTAACATGTGAGTTATGATTAGCGAACAGAAAGAAGGCAGAGACATGCAAGACTGACGGAGGGCCGCCACCGCTCGCGCTGACGGAGGCAGAGGAGCGACCGGCTGAAGGCATCCCGGGGCTGAGGCTGTCCCCACAGGGCACACGTTCCTACATCAGCCTGGCAATTTGGCCCTTACTTTTGTAATAATGTAGGCTGCATCACATGTGATCTTCACAGAATGGCATGTGTAAGTATATTGTGATATACACATTTCCAGGCTACATGATCTGAAATGTGGCCATATCTTAAATCTGGACATTGATGCTGTGAAAGGATTTCCTATTAACATTATCCCCCTCATTATTTGCAGGCGCAGTAATAGGAATTTGAGTCCCATCTATGCGTCCTAGGACATTTGGAAGACCTGTAAAATGACAGTTGAGCATGGTGATGTCACAGCAGTAGGCTATAAACTGTATTTGAAGTCAGGCTATAAACTGAAGTCAATCACCTGCAATCATTTGAAATTCTTCTTTGATGGTCCTTACAGGTTTGTGTCCCGGGAAACTACCATCATTGGTAACAGCTGTTTCAGTGCAAGAGTGACTTTTCTCACAGCTCTGGACACTGTTGCTTTTCCATAATGCCCCACATCGCCGATGATAAAATTTGCTCAGATGTGAGCGCATGTCGACAGTGTGTGAGTTTTCTAATGCCGGAAAATATTAATATTCTTCATTAATTATTAATAATAATTATTATTACCAATAATTATCATTATTAATGATTATTATTATAAATATGCCTAATTATTAAGATAAATTATGCCATCAGAAAGTGGTAGCGTTCGACCAGAAACTCTTCTTCGGCATTTCTAATTATTGTATTTGGTCTTCGATATCAAGTGGATTCAGAAGGAACAGACAGTCCATGTCATTCCAGTTTCCTTGTGTGTGAGGAGACGGGAAGAAACTTAGGGTTTCTTAAAGATAACCTGCCAGCGAGCAGGTTATGTTCACAGAGTCTGTTACCATGATGATTGACTTCGAGTTTCAGATACCCCGCTTTCTGAAACAGATAACTCTGAGTTTTCCTCATCTCAGCAACAGCCACGGAGGAATGCTGGCAAAAAATTGCCCTGTCAAAGCGTAAATTTGTCAGACTTTACAAAATTATCATCGGATAATATAAACAAATGGCTCTCAGTTTCACTTCATTACGCCTTAGTTCTCTTCCTTAATGAATAGATAAAGTCCTTGGTGGACACCCTCATTATTTAGAGTTTTCAGGTGGGTTGAGATTTTCTTTGGTCAAAGTATAATGAGATGAGTTTTAATGACACTTGCAGAATGAATAATTTTACCTCCTCGACTGTTTCATCTTGATAAAACAGCCATTCTTTACCATACCACATTCACTAAGATGAAAAAAATAAAACAACACGATACATTCACTGAACATTTCTCTCTTCTTTTGTTTGTTCCCTCCCATTGACTCTGTGGGGCTGGTCTCCATAGTGGCACATCATGGATTAATCTCTTAGCAGGGATTATGGAGTGGGTAGTGAAGATGATTAAAGACTTCTCCGATATTCAGCCTTCGGGGGACAAATGGTGAGAAAATGAGGCAGAAAAAATGTGTGAGACAGAAAGCCCACAAAGACAGGAAATATTTCAAAGCTACCTCGGCCATGCTTTTATTGTTCAATGCTGCCACGTAAATCAGGAAAAATGCTCCACGCACATCTCCTGAAAACACTTTTTTATTGTTTTACATGTGGTATGGACCTTGGAAAAATTGGAAAATTGCTGAGAGACATGAAGAGATGAGTGTATTGCTTCTATATTCCAGTGGTAGTTGTTCTTCATCTGATTATTTGGCATCATTTTGCTTTGGATCAAGGAACTGGCAGAAAACAAGCCAGATTCATCCACATGTGGAAGGTCCTCATGTCACAAATCAAGTAAAAAAACTATAGGATGGTATTAAATCATGTTGTTTTGAGTAAAAGAGGCGAACTGTGGGAAGGAAATTTGAAAACATATAAGCTAGAAACTAAACTCTCCCAGCCTGAACCACTGACATCCATTTACAACTCTAATCTGTAACTATTCACAGGCGCAAGCGAATCTGAAAATGAATAAACGGTGAAAAAAAGTGCAAAGACAGTGACAGAAATGTGTGCAGGATGTAGCGAACGGAGGACCAGCGCTTTTTAAAGGCTCGGCTGTAGTAGGGCTTCATGTCAGATCACTCAGAGCTTGTATTTCAGCCTAGTTGTGCTAATTGAAATGGTTTGTGTTGGTAAGCAGAAAAAACTTTTTTTCAATGTTTAATTCTTTGTCATAAAACATGTTAAAGATTTGAATCAAATTGTTAAATGAACAAATGAACTGTCTGAACATGATGTTACTTCAGATGATAGTATTTAGTGCACGTTCATAGATTTATATCCAGATCTCTGTCTCTCTACATCTAGCCTGTACAATTAAACAAACTGTCTTTGGAGCGTCTGCCTCCCTACTTCTTTAACATAATGGCATGATAGTCTGCCCTCACATTTGATTGGCTGCATGCGGTGCCCATCAAATAAACCCCACAAAAGTGTTGGCTCTTGTAGACCAGAATCAGGTTTCCTTATTTGCTGCAAAACTCCGTCCCTTAAAAGATTTTTATTAGAAGGTTCATGTAAAATATAAAAGAGAAATTCATTTTAAATGAAAAAAATTGCACAAATATGAATCATTTATGATTTAAATTTTAAATAAAAATGGATTACCAACACACAAACCACTTCTTATTCTAAATTTGATTTAAACAGAAGCCAAATCTGTGAAGAGCCGAATTTTCCATCACTAGCTGATGAGTGTGACGTCTGCAACTCTTCGTCTTCACTGTCTTCCTGTCATCTCTCCAGCGCCCACCTCAGGAGACATTTAGCATCATACTGCAGAGCAGAGGGAATATTTTATTCCCTACCTCCGCACCAATGTTAATCTCATCTGAATGGGACTGAACTCTATGAACACTACAAAAAAATGCAAAGCATTCTGGGAGGGAAGTGAGAGCTCAGTGGGGGGTCAGCCAAGGAACCATACAAACTGTTCACTATGAAATGATGTGAGCCGACAAAATAAGGCAAGTACACATAATCCACTCTGAACAATCATCTTTCCCCTCTCCAGTTTGCCTCTATGACGTTATATTGTTTCCCTTTTTTGCCTCTACAACCCACAAGCAACACTTCCTGTGCCAGCCGCCTGTTTGTTTGCATGTCTCAGATTGTTTTGGAAAGTTCTGGAAAATCTTGATCTGGAGCCCAACAATTCATCCAGCTACTGGCAACACTATCACTATCAGAAACTAGCATATATGCAGGAAATTCAAGCAGACTGGTGCTGTGTTATCTCACTGCAGTGAAGCAGAAGCTGTTGATTTATTTATTTTGTTTCATGTTTGCTGAGTAACAACATGTTCTGGGATTGTTTTTATTTTTGTTTCGCTTTGGGTGACTTCATTGTAGGACTGAGCTGGCCATCTTCACATTGGGGCTCCAGGAGGAATGCTAAATTGGCTGAAAGGATTTAACTAAGTTTGGCCAAAGGAAATGTGATATGACCATATCTGATCTAGTCTACTGTAATTCTCTGGAACCGCATGCATGTCCCTTATAATGGAAGATCTATAAATACCCATCCAGGGGTGGATAACAGCCTTTTCAAGTGAAATACAGTACTTAAGTCTGAGTTTATGAACATCTCTGAAAAGAAGCTACAGCATTAATAGCAGTGGAACTATTCTTGTTACCTTTTGGTTCAGTTTGACCCTAATCAGTGTTTTATAGCTTGAAAAATATATTTTTCATTATTTTTTCATTTATAACTTTTTCCTATGTAATGACCTAGGTAATATAAAAAATGTAAAACCAACATGCTGGTATGTTTTAGTGTTCTGTACACATTTTATAAGCATCGGCGTTCTTTACAGTCAATTTGACCCCAGACTGTTTTAGCTGTATAAAAGGTATAAAAAATATTTTAAACAAATACATACATTTGTTTTTATTGTTTAGGAAGAAATCATGGAGAACATATCATGTAACTTTATAATTTCACAAAACTTGAGGCCATTTATGTAATATAATGATAACTGTAATGTGAGAACCGTTGACAGTTCAGACAACAAGTTGGAGGGACAAAACATTCTTGTAAGTGTTATTAAGGATGTAATAAGAGATAATGGAAGTATCAAGTCAGTGTTATGAAATGCAAAACAAAGGCATGGCATATTTTCTAAATGCAAAGCAGAATGATCAAATGAATAAACATTTCTAGCCTTTACTGTTACTCTGTGCTGTGGTCTTACACCCCTCCTAGATGTGCAGCACCGATCAACAGGATCTGGGAATATTTAATCACTAACAGGTTTGTATATCTGTTTCTCCCACATATTTAATTTTAGATCCTTTTCCTGTGGAAATGGCTAAAATTCTGATTGTTTAACCTTAAACGCCCCACTGTTTCCATCTGCTGCACAAACACCTGAGACACAGAAAATCTGGGCACTAACATCTACTTTAGCCTCATTTAAATGCAGAGCGTGATTAAATAGATTTCTTAAAATCAGATATTAATTTCAATATTGGTGAGCAGAAGGCAGAGAGCAACAAAGCAGAGATACATGTGAATGAAGGCTCATCAGTATGCTGCCCTCACAGCCCTCTGCAGGATTGATTTGAGCACGGGAGAGATGGCCTTTGCTCCGTCTCTCCCTTCATGCTGAATAGTAATAATCGCTGTGATGTTGTCTTCTTCATGATACACTGTAGGTGCCAGCCTCCACTGAAATCTCACATCTAACAATCTGGAAGGAGCGACAAAAATTAAGAAGGTGAACAATGAGAGCAACTACAGCTAGCATCCCTGACTTCAGTCCTCTTCCTTGCTCCATCACTACTGGACTGTGTCTGTATGAAGAAGCATTAGGACCCCCCCCCCCCTTAGTTTGAAAAAGAACATTGTTTGCTTAGATAAACAACTTCGATGCAGCAAACTGCCTTGCTGGCAATGCCTTTGATTTAAATAGGCCATTAAAACACTCACACTCCCTAATGGCTGAATTTCCTGCACCTCTTTGATTGTTGGTCACAATGAAAATGACTCTGCTGTCGGGCAGCATCTATAGGATGTTTATTACTGTGCCACAATGAGGAAATCAGATTGTTAATCTCAGTGGTTGGCTTCAAAATGTGCACCATTACTTTGTTACATCACAAAAAATGTACTGATTGCATCAAACGTTTGTCATGCTGAGACGAGTGATACATTAAAACAAAAAGTTGGATTTATTTTCATATCACAACAGTTTTTTTAATCAAAATGGTCTCCTCACTTGATCAGCTCTTATTATCTCTGCTTTTATCTCATAACCTTTGAAGAGGTTGTTTTTGGCGACGTCTGTTTGTCTGTCCGTCTGCTAGCATGATAATTCAAAAAGTAATTTTCGGGAGAGAATTTTTGGGAGAGATTTTCAGGAAATCTCAGAAATGGTATCAGTAACAACTGAGAAGATTTTGGGGGTGATGCGAATCACCGTGTGGATCCAGAAATGTTTTAAACTGTAGAAGCGCCAGCATTCCTATACTGCCTACATCTAGCAGAGGGAGCCACTATGACACCTTGAATGTGCATAAATAACAAAATATGATGTATGTAGCCAAAATATGTAGCTAACATACATCTACATTAAGCATTTTTTTAAACATGTACTTATATTTTTGGTAAAGGATCCTATGGCTTAGCGGAGGTCTTTGCGCTCTGAAGTTATCCAGAGTATCGCCAGTTTGATACTCATACAACCCTCTGCCAACTGAACTGTTTATTTATGCTGAATATTTAAATAGGCAACTACAAGCCTGTCCGATGTTGTCAGAACACGCTGCAGCTGCACATATGTTCGTTTTGTGACCCTTAACTTCAAACATCTTCAAATATACAGCATATCTTTGATCTTCTACTGAGATTTGATACAATGATGTCACAATTATCAAATGCAGTGCCTCCTCCGGGACTCTGCGTGCTACGTACTCACTTCTCAGGTTAAATGGGCTGTCCTGCATCACGCATTGTTTGGCCATTAAAAAAGGAACCCTGGCTATCAGCACATGCTGGCCTTAACAAGTGGTTGCTACTCACACGTTAAAATCCTAATTACTTTGAGACTCCTATCAGGGATGTGCCAGTGTTGTATCAATAGATAATTTGAGAAACAACACATTTTAAATAGAATCTGAGGAACTTTAATAGTAACTGGTCATGAAGACACATCTTCCCCCTATTTTAAAATGAAAGGTGCTTAAAGTGTTAATCATCTTCAGATATGCACACTGGCATCTGTATGTAACCTTTATCTATAGTTTCCCAAGTGCTGTCTGTCCAGTGTTTTAGTCTAAAGTACTGATAGACGCAGACAAACTATGTGGTCCCACAGTTTGTTACATTTCACCCCATGTACGCAAGTGGCCAGCGCCCGCTCTAAGAACGGAGTAAATGTTCTGATTGGATATTAATTGAGCATCATTTCAGTATTTATTAGTGGTTTCAGTTAAATGTGTTCTTAATGACATTATTGGCCGAGTCTTTTCATGTTTGATATCTACAACATACAAAATTCCAAAATATTATAGTTCTGATAAAAGTTTCCAGTGGACAGCGGTTTTGTTATTCATCAGTCATCTCAAGCCAGTAACAGAACAGTCTGCTCCTCTTAGAGCAGATTATATAGGATAAAGCCTTTTTTATTAAATCGATCCCTCTACTCTTCGAAAAAGGATCTGTTTACAACTTAGGTCTTACTTCTGTTAAACCTTTCTCATTCCCAGCTTGGTTTGAGGCCAAAAGCTTGAATATTAATCATAACGGTGGCTTGAAATGAAGAGATATCTAACAGGACATGTGTCTTTGCGGTACCATCCTCTGTATGTTGAAATTAGCTTGAAAACCACTTGCTTTTAATTACACAGCTAACATTCAACACTGCTGCTGGATTTTGATAACGACTACTTTGTCTCATAATGTGCTGAGTCAGCTAATTTGGGATAATTAGGCAGTTGGAGGCAGGACCACGTAATTGGTCCTGGCAAAAGGTTTCAGCTTGGATTTATGTTTATGAGCTACAAGTTCACAGCGAATGTAATCCCTTTGTTACGGGTGCAAACAAGCCGTCTTGTATCCTCATCTGACGGTGATAACAGGCACAGCTTCTGTCTCAATTTGGCATTTAGCAGAAATCCCTGCCTGATATTTGTCCATAAACAGCTGGTTTCAGATGCACTCGGTGTGCATGTGGGGTGACCCATGAAGAAATTGCCTGTAGTTACATTAACTAATCTTTAATGGTTGATTTTTATGTTGAAAAGTCTTCCCATTTATCTCTTTTTGCTTCCAAGCAGCCAGACTTTAACATAGTTTTTTTATCAGAGGAATTTCATTCTATTTTTAACAATGACTTTTTAACCACTCAAGGACAAAAACATGGGATGAACAACGTGATTTCCACACACATAAGTAACCTCAGTGAAGAATGAGTTTATTCTGCTAGCGTTGTTGATCAGGTAAAGAGCTTTCAACCATTCACACACACTCGCTCACACAGCACTTCCTTCGAGACACTACATCACCCTCTAATGAACACATCAGAAACAATAAGCTAGAAGGTTCAACATCCTACCATGGATACTATGGCCTTCTGACTGGCAAGCAACAGCTCCAGCTCCATCTCATCTTGTTGTGCAGAAGAAACAAACCAAAACAAGAACAGGAGCAGAGTAATATATGACCCTCAAAGCAGATGCATTCACCAAAGCCTCTTCAGGTATCGTCTCTATGGAAATGCAGCTGTCAATAAACCATCTTCAAGGAAGAGAGATTATGATTAGAAAAGGCTGAGCAATGTCACATGACACAAGAAGTTAACTGATAGAGAGATGCATCCTCCCCAGAACCTGGACCTCAGCAGTACTGAAGGAGTGTGGGATCATCTGGACAGAGATCAGAACCAAAGATGAACTAAGGAAAGTCCTTCAAGGATCCTGGAGAAATATTCTTGAAGAATACTAAAGAAATGATAAGAAAGCTTGTAGCCTACAATACGGTCCACATTGTAGTGAAGAATAAATGTTATTTCCTTTCATGCTTGTACACGTTTTACTAAACAGCTGTGTCAGTTTTCTATTTCTCTGGCAGTGTATGAAGCAACAAAGGCTGATAACAGCTGCAACCTGATTAAGGAGTTGAGTCACTGATAGAATGGTAAACCTGCTAAGAGACAGAGCTAGTTGCACATTATTCAGAAGTACTATCATCATTAGCAGAGCAGCTCTTAGGTGAGAGGGGCTGTTCCTCCACATCCAGAGGAGCCAGATGAGCTTGCTCTAGATAAGCTCTAGGATGCCTCCTGGACACACAGTTGGGGAGTTGTTTAAGGCATGTCCCACCAGGAGGAAGAACCAGGACATGCTGGAAGGATTATGTCTCTCGATAGGCCTGGTAACGCCTTAGGATCGCCCCAGATGAGCCGGCTGATGTGGCTGGGGAGAGGGTTGCTGCTGCTGCAAGCGGTAGAAGATGGATGGATGGATGGATGGATGGATGGATGGATCTTACAAATTCAATGTAAAAAATGACAGAAGAACTACTGCATATCAGTGGATGATGTCTCAGAGTAAATCTATGACTCATTCTAAATGTATGAAGTATGTTTAGGTTCAAATGTTCATCCAGCTCTGCAGCTGCTCTGTCATCTTCAGGAAGTGGAATGGGGCCACCACATAACACATGGGGAGTGACATGAAGTGAGAGCATATGGGCCTCGCAATGATGCAGCGTGACATAAGTTGTGACACCCGCCGCTTCCAGGCTGACACCTCATTAAGCTCTTCTCTCCGCTCATATAGAGCTCTTTATGAAGCAGATCATTCAGTCTGGATGGGCGGCGGCAGGAAGGCAAGAACTCTGTTAGTGTGCAGACAACTCTACAAACTGCTTTCACTTTATGACATTGTGTTTTAAGTTAACTGCAAAGTCAACTTTGCCCGATCCACTGTGGGGTTTGTGCTCCACCTTGATCCTTCATGAAAATTTTAGTGTCAAAAGATGAAGTGAGGCTGTATTAGATAGGGTGTTAGAGTTGACCGTCAAAGGGTGCAACTTTTTATCAACCTACCTGCAGGTAGAAACATTAAAAATGAATATCTGTGCATTGGAGGTCAAACACCACAGTTGACTTAGTTTGATTCCTGCTCATGATACTTCTGAAAATAAATAAATCATAATAAGCAAAAATCTTGACTTATTTAGTACTCTGGCATATTAAAGTCTCGCTGTAAAAATCTGGTTGGAAATTCTTCTTCCTTGTTTTAAAAAATGAAGCGACAGTCTCACAAAACTGCAACATTTCAAAAAGGTAGTAACAAACTCAACACTGTCAACAGCTAAAAGTACTAAGACCTACACTGCTCGGGTCTAGGTTCAGGTCTAGGTTCAGGATTCATGGGGCTCACATTGTGAAGGAGTGGTTCAGGGATTGTGAGACTTTATTTCTACAACAGAGTCCAGACCTTGGGATGAGCTGGAGGTCGGACTCTCCAATCATCACCAGATCTTGGTTAAAAATATATAAATAAATAAAGCAAACTGGATGGAAATAAATCTGCTGACATTGCAGAAGCTGCTAGAAACAAGAGGATGCTGCTGGAATCCCAGATGAAGGCGCTCCAACCAAATATTAGTTTGTGATGTTTTTTTTTATTGTTTTGTTTTTGTGGCGATAGGTAGGATATCCGTACATGTATGATTCTTAAGTCACTTACAAATATGACAATTTAGTTATTGGCTACTTTAGATTTTAAGGCTGAATGAACTGGAATGGGGATCTATGAATAAGAGACTTTTTTAAATTTTCGCATCTTTAGCAAAACACCAGATTGAGATTGGAAAAACTAACTGATTAAATATCATAATTTGAAGTCCCAGTACAGGAACCTCCATGGAGCAAGACAAACACACTGTTTTCATTCCAGTATTATCCAGTCATTTTTAACTGTTGCTACTTCAAGCACAGAATAGCAATGAATATTTTTTTTCAATTAATGATGAAAAGTACTTTGAGCCATGAAAAGTGCTTTTCAAATAGTTTGATGGATCAATATATAGTACAATCTTTGTTATATCTGCACAGCTGCACCGCACAAGATGAATAAATATCAAGTCATCAAAGGTCTGGTCTACAGTAACAGCCTTTTTTATTTTAATTTCTTAACCATTAACATTGTGCAACAACCAATTTGACTAATACAAAAAGTAGGTGTGTCGCACTTTGCTGAATAATTTTGGTTTGGAGAATTAAAAAATTTACAAATATGAAATGTTTGAACTTTTTTGCGTGATGGGTGAAAGGAATACCTTGTTACATCTGGCCACTATGGGCACTAAACCTGTAACTTTCTGCAAGCCACATGGCACTGTCACAAAATTAAAAATCTCCATCTGGGTTTTGGAATTGTGTTTGCAGACCACTTTGACCAGCTGACAGCAAAATGATAATGATGGCTAATAATAAAACTAATAATGAAGCTAAACCAAGCCAGTTGCTGATCATTCTCTTACTTTGATATTTACTTGATTTATAAAAAGTGCTTTCATTGCATGGGGATTCATGGTCTGTAACTTATTAGCTTCAACCAGCCATATCTATTTTTTACTAAACAGCAAATTAAGACACAGACACCTTCCTGTTTTTATAGAGGGCGGCCATAAAGCAAAGCCCTGCAGGTCACATGACCCCATGAGAGACGCATCTGCTCCTGCAAAGGTACAACGTCTGGTTTCTACTACTACTACTACTACTACTACTACTACTGTCATTTATCAGACGCTTCTATCCAAAGCGACTTACATTTGAGAGAACAACACAAGCATGAATTCATAGAGCAGGAGACAGTATGAGCAGGTGGACTGCTGGTGATCGATGTAGCTCTGTCAATAGCAAAGACTGTGCT
>JAVQJG010282373.1:0-22407 GCA_036024015.1 Craterocephalus amniculus | reverse complement strand
GCTCCGTATTTTTCTCAGATTACTAATTGAATTATTATTATTTTGACTAAATATAAATAAATAACTGACAGATTCTGCACAACTTGCCGAAATGATGCAGTTTCCCTGTTCTACCACTAGCATCTTTGCGTACACATGGTCAGAGTTGTGTGTATATATACACACATTCCTAAGTACAAGTTTAACTTCATAAATACCAGACTTTGCGCAAGAATGGTCGTACGACGCACTTACGCACAGATCTGTGCGTAAGAACGGTTGATGAAGGAGCCCCCTGGACTGTAGGTTGTGTTCGAGAGAAATAAGTAGCTTAAAGAAACATGTATCTAAACACAAACTTACTGGCTACACTGAGCAAGCATAAAAATATATATAAACCTGACTTAATGTATTGAACTGCCTCTGGGTCAATATAAAAACCACTGATGTGCAAGTTCTTTCAGACTAACATTTACCCTGAAAGCCTCCATCTTACTTCTGTGATGAAATATATACAATACTGTATATCCTTTTAGCTAACTCTTAGTCAGTCAGATTTGAATGCATTTATTATTTTAAGACAGAAAAAAGATATATCATATAGGGATGTCACGATTATAGATTTTATAGGTACGATGATCATTTTCCGATAATCACGATTTTTATGTTTTAATTTCACAACGCTGGAAATGTACGAAATAACATGAAAACTCCTTTTCTGTTAAGTGTTATTTGTGTGTTGATGTCAAGAAAACAGAATATGGCAACAAAATAAACACAAGTACCATTCAAATCCCCATTGGAAATGAGGAAAAATCCCCTCTGCTCTGGTAACAATAATAATATTAAAGCTACAGTGTTATATGAATTAATATGTGAATATGAAAAGATAAAAATAAATTTGAGCTTTAGGATTTCAGTGATGACAATCAAACTATATTTACATAATTAAATGACGACGTTTTGGAAGCTTTACGATTATTAATTGAAGCTTCTACTGCTGCGATTAATTGTGAAAATAAATAATCGTGACATCCCTGATATCATACAACAGAAACAGATACAGGTAGATGTCCAAACTCCTGCATCTGACATATTTCACCTGTACACTCGTGTAGCATCAGGCCCATTTGAAGTGCAGATTTGGCGGCAAACATTAGCACATGCTTTGATGATGACTTTTCTTAAAATGACATGATTTACATGTCTCTCTGAATGTTCATGTTTGCTGCTAATTATATAACTATTCATGTATTCATCTTTATGCAGTCTGGAGCTCACTCAGACACTAATGAGTGCTTACTGGTTTTGTTAAGATGCACTCCGAGTTGGCACAGAACCATGACAATGACAATGTTTTTAAAAAAACAAACAAAAAAAAACCAAAAAAAAAAAAAAATCAACAGCACTGTTGGAAATTTAGGTATTTCATTATTGATAGGTACTCTCTTGTGTGGCCTGGGTGAAAAATCCATTTCACAAGCCATGTTTACCCTCTGGTTATATGATAATGTTGGGTGAACAATGTTCCCCATGATCCAAACCTGCCTCGGCTAAAACAATCAGCAGGCACTGAAATTCAGGGGACCTTTTTTCCACAATAACCCATCTCAACAAAGCGCTTGGGGAGTTTGTTATACTGCTAAGGCATCCTCAAAGCAATTATCCACTGACAGGCGGACCAAACTAACTGATCAGATAGATGTACATCATTTAAATTTGATTTCAACAAATGTACAGTATTTTTCATATTTTTTGCGTCTCCCTGTTGCTTCAAAAACACAACAGTGCAGTGTTAATGAATGTGGCACTGGTACAGAAATTGACCATGATTTGGACAATAGCTGGTCTAAGGGAAAAAACATAGAGCCCTCCATACTGTGGACGAAATCACTCCAAGTTATGTTAATGTTGCGAAGATAGAACAACACGATTCCCTGAAGAGGAAGGATGAGGTGATTGTTAGTGGTTTGCTTTTCCTCAGAAGGGATTTAGTATCATTACAACACAATGCGGATTATCATGCCAAGAAGACTTTCTAGGTTCCTATTTTCTCCTGCATTTGCAAAGGACAAAACCATCACTGGTGAAAAAATTAGTTAGAGGAAACTCCAGTGAGAGGAGGGAAAAGAAAATGTGTATGACATTAAAAAAACTTGAGTAAGATTTTGAGCCTACTTTACCTGCAGAGATCATGCTGTGAGCGTGGGAGGTGGTTGGCAGGCAGTCGGTGGTTGAGCCGTGGTGCATGAGGATTGGCAGGGCTGAATCTCCAGGCAGCGGGGTGAAAGAGTCAGCCCCGAATGCCTGACATGCCATATTTATCTGGCTCTGAGGAATGGTCCCAGTGGTGCTGAAGTTCGTCCCTCTACAGGTTTCTTGCTTTCCCCGTCCCCTCACTTGGCTTTATTTGTTCCTGCGTCCAATTATTAGTCTGCTTTACCTTTATATTATTTAGTCTTTCCTTCTTTTAATCTACTTTTCCTTCCCTGCCCTTTCCTGCCTTGCAGAATCTTTTTGTTCTTGTTTTGTCTATATTCTGCTTTTTCTCGCTGTGACTTGCCTCCTTACACCTTGAATATTGTCTCCTTGTCTCGTCCTTCTTTTCTCATCTCAGTCAAGCATACCTGTCCCTCAAAGCACTTGGGAATGTGACAAAAGGAAGTTGCAGGCGTTTTTTTTTCCTATAAAAAAATAATGAACTCTTCACAGTTTTAGGTACAACTTTACCCTCCAAGAAAGTCTCTTGCAGATGAAGAGTGAACAGCTGGAGCTTGAATTTAAAATCACTGGCGTTCTTGCTGTAAGTGTTTCCTGGCAATATAAGTCTTTTTTTTTAAGGCCTCTACAATGCACCTGCCTTTTCTCCTCACAATCATAGACCTAAGTAAGCTAGCATCTACCATACCTTCAGCATTTTTCAGCGCTGCTCTACTGCAGGTATTTATATCCCACCCACCCACACCTAAGCATCTCCTTCGACCTATGAGATCCCCTATTTCCCACCGAGCTGCTCTCCCCCCACCCTCTAATTCTATGCCGGTGCAGTAATTGCCTGTGTTTGTACTTACCTATGTTCTTCTCATCCTGCTTCCAAATCCAGGATTAGGCTACAGAGCTGCTGAGAAACTTGATCTTCTCCTCGCCTCGCTTGCTCTGTTGCTTTCTCTTACCCTGATAACAGGGTTTTTTTGGAGCAGTGGTAAATGTTTTTATTTTATCTTATTTTCTAACAATCCTTATTAGTTTAGTGGGATTCACACATTGTGTTTGTTTTGTTCAGTTAAAGAACTTTTTAAAAAGTAAAGATATAATCCTAAATTTTAGATCAGATGACCCAGACATTATTAAGCCTCTTAGGCCTATGACTTGTTCATAAGCAAAATTAGGGAAGGCACAGTGTGACCATGAGAGTTTAGAAAGTCTCTTGCTCCCTTTCAACCATGTCCCAATTATCGGCTGCAAAGGGCTGCGAAGGGCTGCTTGCTCTGAGCAGGTACCTCGCACTCAGGTGGCTGTGCAATTCATAATTTAATTCTCAGCATTATTAAGAAATTGCACCTAACAGAGATGGTGGAGGTCAAATTGAGCAGGTCAAGTTTTCCAGAGACCTGCTCATAGGATTTACAGAATGACACATTAAAAGGGCCGTCCAGTGATTCATCAAGCTATGAATTGGTGGCTACCACATTTGCATTAGAATGACCTTGGTGGAGAATTCATCCACCATTTAAAAATCATTATCGAGGAGGAAAAAGTTTAAATGTAAAGGAGGGTGGCTATGATTGGATAATGATCCCAAACACATCTCAAAATCCACTATGGGATACATAAAATGCTAGAGCTTTTCCATAAACTTACAATAGACACTATGGAATATCTGTGGTAATATCTGTAAAAGTGATACAAAACACCCTAAGAATCTCACAAACCAAGAATTCAAAGCACATGGACATACACGTTCACACAAAAAGAAAACTTTTCCTATTAGAAAATAAACAGGGCACATTGTGATACTTTGGAAAGACGCTGCTATTAACTCAAATATTTGCTCAAACATTTGCCCAATTTTGTTTATTATCATTCTGGAAATGAGAAACTTTAATATATTAGAGAAATATGTTATTTTTAACTTGATCTATATCAACTGTCTTTTTACCTTTCTTAAATGTGTTGTTAAAGGAGCTACCTGATATTAAGTCAGGCCATTTTAGTTAGAGAAAGCGTCTAGTTTTTAGCTTTGGCGTGACACTCTTTCTCCGCCAAAGGGGTTAACTTCTGGAACTTCAGATTCCCGAGAGGAGCCTTCTTACTGGCTGATTGGAATCTGGAAGTTACGGACGTTAACCCCATTTATTTATTTATTATTTATATTGATTTATTTTTATGGACTTACCCCTTGTACCACATAATATACCATGTAGAAACCATTGTTCTTAGAAAGATGAAAATAATGTCAGGTATAGCTTCCTTTAAACTCTCTTGAATACCTTAACAAACACACTCCAATGACATTGATGGTGTTGCAGAGACCCTCACATTTGAATCAAATGTTTTTTGCTGATTGTTGTTGTTTTGGGTTGACCAAGGTTGACCTAGAGCTCAGAAGGCTGACAACTTCTCCGAGGCACAGCTAATGTCGTTACATTAGGAGCGTGTGGAGGAAACAGTTGCTATTGTTTCAGTGCAGTGTTCGCATTGTGTTGGATGCAGAGTGCTCAAGGTAAAGACAACAGGTCTCAGTGGAGAGGATAAAAGGTTAATCTGATGAGCGTACCTACCACGTGCACTCTGTTTTGTCGGCATTTATGTTTATCCTCAGATTTCCTTCACTATTGTTGATGTAGGTGGGCAGCAGGTGGAAAATAGCTTGTGGGTGGCAGGCACGATTTTTCTTAAGCACAGTGTAAAATTGGACTAGATGCTCTTAGTCCTTCAACACTGTTCTTCCTTGAGGTGGAAATTAAGCATACATCATGTTAAAACAGTTTGGCGATCATCAAAAACAAACCATTGAAGATTGCCTGGTCTTTTCAACAGTCAGACTGAAACCAATTCATTAGGATGGATTTGAGATAAATTAGAACCAAACGTCTGAGTCTTATGGTGTGAGACAACAGAGGAAAAAAATCTCACCAACACCACGATCATCCTTAGAATACTTTTCTCCTGCATCTTTTTTTTTTCTCTAAGCCAACAACTCCCACTCAGGATGAAAAGCATGGCCCAAGCTGGTACAGCACTATTTCCACACACACAAACCGCCTCCATTATGAAGCTGTTTACATGTTACAGCTAATACATAATTTGGGCTTTCCAGAAAAATATGGAGCATCAATATATTGAGGCAAAAGCTATAGTGAACAATAAGAGACAATAATGTCACAGGATAAATATTGTGCAGGTTGTGTATGTACCTGGGCGGTTCTGAGTTGTCTTATTTCTGTGTGGGTGAGCAGTAAATTTAAGTCCAGAGATCCATTTTTCTTCTGAAGCCTGTTTTTAAACTAATACTACTTTATTGAACTCATTGATGACTCATGGTTGAGTCCGTGTTGTTTGTCCCTGATATGGATATTCTTAGTTTGTATGCTTGCAAACAGTAGTTGACATTTGAAAGCATGTTAATATGCATGTGCCTATGTCGAGCTTATCTGTGTCAAATTATCATCACAAATGCCTTTTTTTTATGGTGATTGCAAACATCCTGTGAATTTAGAGCCTCGCTAAAATTCAGGAAGAAAACACCTACAAATGTTGGCAGCAAATGTTGGTAATTTTTTTAATATCAGTGAATTGTCTTGGAAGAGCTTTGTTTGAATCTTTACTAAATGTCTTCTTGTATTAGTTAAAAGGAGACAATTAAAGGATAAAGGAGTGATAAAGGTAAAGCTTTCCCATGGATAGGCACACACACCCGCGAGCAAACACACACACACACACACACACCTATGCACTTTAAAGAGCCTAAACTTAATTAGTGAAGAGACAAAGAGTCAAAAGGGTTCTCTTAAAGCACCTGTCCCCGATCGCACCTTTCCTTCATCTACTCACAAACACACACACAAGCATGCATATACAATCGGACATTTTCCATGGTTCAAAAACAGATTCTTCTCATATCTCTTAGAAGAAGTAATACATTTCTCAAACAAAAAGTTAGAAAACACACCTATATTTTGCCCCCACAAACACATGGACACACACAGCAGAGATTACTGGTCCAATTCCCTGATGTAGTGGGAACAGTGCAAGGTGACACATTCTCACAGGTATCACATCCATACATACAGTGAACCAGGTGTGTTCTCCTGCATGAGTGTGTGTGAGAACAGCAGAGCTTATTGTAGTTGGCATGGCCCATCTCATCAGGGTTAACTCTGACCTGTAACAAACACCACTGCATTTGTGCATCCGTGTGTTTATGTAACTCTTGTCTGATTAAGGGTGATATTGGGATTCTGCACACAATATAATGCTGCTGTTTTGTTTGCTTTTTTTGTTTTTAAAGTATGGTGTCACACAGTGCAAACAAAATAATTGGCTGTTCATTGGTTTAGCAGCCTACTCATGTAAACATGGTGTGGGGTTCTATTTCCTTTTAACTATAACTGCACAGTTAACAGGAAGAAAACAGTATTTGAGGGTAATGATACTAATGTGCTTATAGTCATCTAATGTTCTTATTTTTACCAGGTAGATTGCAAAAGGAATTTAATAATCTAATAGAATGTTTAAAATGTCAGTAGTCTAAATTCTACATTAATTTCACCCGGAAAAAAAACAAGATTCGCATTAATAGAAACTGGTTTGACTTTTCTGGAAATTACTGTGGTAACTTTCAACAAAAACCTATTTTCAAGGGTTCATATCCCTCTACGTTTTTCTCTTTGGTTTATAATCATGACAGCTTATATTCAATATAGCTTGAACAGCCTAAACTTAGCATAATCGTATTACCTAGTGTATTCCACACCAGATATAGATATTTACACATTTTGAGGAAGCACCATCTCAACATTCCACTCAAACATGAGCATTAGATAGCAAAGCAGCTGCAGAATGAGACTTAAAGTAAAAATTGTTGAATTACTCACAGAGAAACCACAAGAGACTGCAATGTCAAAGATTAACAGAGAACTCTATAAGAAAATGTAGAAAAATTAACAGAATATTATAGGTGAACCAGTGTTACACCTTTTTCCACAATAAACTCTCCAGTAAAAATGGGTTTATTTGTTGGTTTATAACATGTGCACTCAGGCAGGATCATGCGAGAGCTTGAGTATTCTGGGTATATTACCACATTTTAGAAACCTTAAAATCAAAGCTTCACTCTGGTGCCAAGTTTCATTTCAGTGACTGGCTTCAGAGTAGTAGAAGGTTTAAATGATTAGACACGCATTATAGAGTGGGTCACAAGTGTTTACAAAACTTCCTGGAATCAAAACTTAAGGAAGTTGACAGAGTACAAAGTGTGAAGTGCTTTCTGCCAAATGTCAGGGACTTATCTCAAAAGATCTGACCGCCAGTATTTTCTGAAGTTGCTGTTTGAGACTGTACGGATTAGTGTGTGTGTGTGTTTCTACGATATGTTGACAATCTTTTTATTGACCCTGTATCAACAAGCTGCCAGTGCGCTTTCTTGAAAACCACATCTAGAACATCCCAGCATGATCCAACGACAGTGTGCTGGTCATGAGGCTCAGACGAAACTGAGCTGCCATGACTACCTTGATTTTGAGTTTCTGCATCCATTCATTATGCAGAGGGGAACACTGAGTGAAGTTTGCAGGATGCTTGAATGCATCATGGCAGAGGTCAGCTCTCCTGATGAATATTAAGCAAACCTGCAAGCGCCATCTGCCCAGGGCTGCACCTGACTCACAAACCAGAGCATAAACACCACCCAAACGTATCTGAGAGGGCTAATTTCATCAGCATATTCAGAAACCCCATTCGCATGGCAAAGGTTAACCGTGCAGAGGAGGAAACAAGAGCAGGTTTTAGATGTGCTCTCGTCTCCCAGATTACCATCTCTCTTCATTAAGTAAATGTCAGCTTCAAATGTTTGCTAGCTAAATGACAGTATACCTACCTCTATTTACAGAACACAGTTTAGTATCAAAGCACTGCATCACTTTGCTGTCAAGTGTTTGTCTGTAATCCTCTGAGATCATATTTCTCTAAACATGTTTTTCCTTTTAGTTTCAGTTTTTCACTGTATAGAAGAAGTGACAGCTCTGTTATGTGAAACATTCAGCAGACCAGATGCATTGCATACTCTCTGTGACCCTTCTAAACCTTAACCTTTTAATGAAGAAAATAGCATGCTCTTTAACTTGTCCAACTAACTTTTAACTAACAAAATACCTCCAAGACTTATCTCCTCACTGTTTCTGCAAAGCAAACATTGCATAAAGTTTGCATCAAAGGTTCCAAACATTGTATGGAAAGTTTTAAAATGACCCAGCAAACGGCAGCATTCAAATGCAAAAACCAGGAACATGCATGATCCAGCACTTCTGAACTACGGAGAAGTGAGATAAAGTACAAACAGATATAAACATTGGGGATGAACCTACTGTCATTCCGCCTCATTTTCCATTTCCTTTGGACCCTCAATCCACATTTCAGCAACCGAGTCTGAGCTTTGAGCACACTACTCTGAATCCGCTCTGAAAACCATGCTGACATTATTGGGGTTGCTGAACATATTTATTGCACAGCCTATACTGAATGTTTAAAGAGATTTTTATTTTACAATCCATATACAGTTGTGGCACTGGCTGAGTTTCGCCTACAGCCTTTCCATAGTCATCACTGCAGCTGCTGTGTACTGCAAGACCTCCTTCTGTCCTCTGCTTCTGTACAGTTCATGGTTTGAAGGAACAAATCAGAACGATAAAAAAATAGTGTACAGGTAAGGAACAGGTAAGTGCAGAAAATGGAGTACTGTGTGGAAAATGCACTGGATGATTATAAAGACGAGCAAACCGAGACAAAGTTGGATAGGATGTTAAAACATTGAATGGAATCCATATTTGCAACATGTACAGATGAGCTTTATATGGGAATAATGGCGCTTTTGCAGGTAAATCCTTATAAAATCTGGTTTCTCAAGCTGCTGTGTACTCAGGTTCATTAAAATAGAGAGAGAGAAAAAACATTTTAAGGTTCTTAAGACCAGGAAGGTTCCAGACTAAATAATGAGACTTAATGACATGAAACGCACACCTTTCACTTGCTGACTGGCATTTTTTCAATCAGCTTTGTTAAACTTGGGTCTTTGCACAACAGGTTGAGTAAAAAGAAAAGAAATAACATCAGTTCAGTAGCTAGGCAACAGGTGCTGATGCAGTGTATTATAGTAATGTGTCTTCTAAGTCTAAAAGCCTTATGAGTTGCTGATAAAGACTATGCCCTGTAGGTGTCTACAAATGATAACTACTGGAGCCAGAAAGAACATTTTTTTCATCCTGTCATGCACTATTAATGTTTTCTGTTGAAGTAATAGAGGGGAAATATCTTTTATACCATTAATTGTGAAAACATAAATTTCAAAACTTATAAAATGAGAAAATAGGGCAAAGTGATAAAATCATTCTTTGGACTTGCTATCATAGTGATATCATATGTTTATAATTCTGCTGTCTGTGTGCCTAGAGGAGAGATGGCTGGTACTGTATACGTTTGAAGAAAGAAGCGTTTATCTGAACATAATGATCTCCAGATGAGACTCTGTTAGGATCGTTTTATGCAGCTGTAATAAAGATTGTGGTAAGACCTGCTGTCTGAACTATTGTACTGTATTGTAGTTGTGTGTTACAGCTCAATCATATATCCCCCATCAGCCCAAAAATAAAAGCTATTCTGGATATTCCAGCTTAGGATATACAAGGAGTCTCCTGGTATTATAGATCAAATATTAGTTAATATAATGGACTGTATTAAACTGACAGGTGGGTATTTTAATATTTGGGCTACTCAGCGATACTAGTCTGTCCACATCTGTCCACATCCAAGTCAGAAACTGCTGTAAAAATGTCTCATTAAGAACGTTTGATTATCCCAGGTTAAGCAGAATGTGTGTGTTTGTAAGATGAGTTTATTTTTTTACAAGATAACAACTTTTCTTATTTTACTGCTTGAAATATTTAGTGAGGACCAAACGCAGGGCACACATCCTAAGCAGAAAGGGCACACATTCTTTACAAACAACCTATAAAGAGTGCAGATTATATCGTACAATCCAATATAAATAACAGTTTACATATAAGATTAGTTTCTGTATTTTACTGTATATAGGACTGATGGCACTGTTATTTAAACAAAACAAGACCAGATTTGTTGCATCTACTCTCTATAAACCTTAACCTTTAAATGAGTAAAATAACATGCTCTTAAAATTGTCCAACTAACCTTTAAGCCACAAAGACCTATAAGTCTTAACTCTTCACTATTTGTGCACAACAACGTTTCATAAAGCTTGCATCAGAGGTTTCAAACACCATAATTACGTGATGAAATGTTTTAAAATAACCCTATAAATAGCAGCATTCAAACGAAAACCTGGTCTTCTCTCTAACACCTGCCCTGTCATGGGGTTCAGTCAATGAGCTGGTTGCTACTTTTAATTCTTATCTCAAATGTTATGGATGTTTCATTCACCATTCATTCATTTACCATCAGCTTCAAGGTTTTGCCTGAACTGATCACTGAAAGGCTGTAGCAGTCATAAAATAATCAAGCTTTGTCTCTCCTGACTGCCACAGCTGTGAAATCAGCAGAAAATTCCCTTTGCTGCAGAGCAGCAGCCTCATCTGCATGCAGTTTTCCTCACAGAGAGATAAGAGCTGGCATTAGATGGGAAATCCTCATATTGAATCATTGGATCGGGACATTTGTTGTTGGCTGGTTCAAGTAGAATTTACCTCAGGTGATGACAGGCTCCAGACAGTCTGACTGATAAGCTAGTTAACCTCATATTGGCTCATTTATTTGTCTCAACCCATTCAAGCTTGTAACTTACTGGCAGCTGTTCACACGCTGTAAAAGACAATGTAATGCGTACAGGAACACCATTAAAACTGGTGTGCTTGTCCCTTCCCAGCAGATACAGCAAGGTATGCTGAAACTGATAAATTAATACCTTTATTATTCTATTTGGAAATGAAAAATATATCAGTCATTGTGTGAAATTCAATGTAGCTAAACATTTACGAAATGGTGTGATGTTTAAATATCATGGCATTGTGCCTTTTAGCCTACAGGTTAATTTGTGCAATTTCAACCTTTTAAAACATCAAGAAAACACCTGCAACTGATATAAACGCAGCACAGCCTACTACAAATACTGTGACAAGGCCACCCACACTTCTCACTAAACTTAACGATAACTTAAGAATGAATCTAAAAACATTTATTATTGGGGAATGAGGCACGGCTTTTCCATACCCTTAGCTCACAGCAGGTTTACTTAAGAGATCTACTGAATTTTTAGGGAAGTCAACCACACTTTACAGTAGGAATGTTTCTGACTGACTTTAATCTCGTTGAAGCGTCCAAAGACAGAGGAGACTGAATTTTGTGACCAAGAAATTCTGTGAATAGAATGTGCTGTTGTGTGTGAACAGCTGTCAGTGTCTAAAAAGATCTGCAGGATAAGTTATATAGGTTGATCAAAAATGAATGTTAAGGTTAGCTGCACTCTACCACTGTTCCTCTTTGTCAAGAAGTATGTCTACTTGCAAAATAATCATGAGATCATTTACATGCTGAACATCTGTTCTGAGTTAACATCAATTACTGTCGCTCCCTATTATGTGTATCATTTACTCATCCAAGTCCAACTCTTAATTTTACAATGTGATTTAGACTAAAATTGACACTGTTTGTGGGCCCAGGCGGGAGTTTACCCGTGGTCTGGCTGGTGAAAATAAAGCACACTGGCCAATCAACCAAAGGACTGCTACAAATGCAACTAATTACAGGGATACTTTTTATCATTATTTATCATTTCAGTGGAAATGTTCCATTTGTATTGTGCTGTTTTGATCTGTCAGTTAATGTGACCACCTGCACTTTATTCTAGCTGTTGATCAAAGAGGTGACAAGCGTGTTATCAGACATGACACTTGCCATGTAGTAACTTAAGGTTACATTAACTGACAGCGGCTGCGACTACCTGTTATTTCATTGTCAAATATTGGGGAGATTGTGTGTTTTAATACATTTAATGAAGATTGCAGCGAGTTTATTTGTAACTAGACACATTTCATGTTGTCTACAAGATTTGCGGCGCTTTGCATTGGTTAAAATCATAGCGGGGTGCAGAGCCTTACGTTTGTGTAAGGGGGAAAATCACTAGTTACCGGCACTCGTCTTTTACACTAACTGATCAGCTGCTGAAACAAGCTGGTGAAACGATACAGTGCCCCTTGGAGTCACTCAGTAGTCACAGCTTTCGGTGTGACATCGGCACTCATGGGATCGCGTGACCTGCATCAGCTCACTTTTCCACATCTTCTAGCCGCATTTATTCAAAACAACAGCAGTAACTCCTGATGAGCTGTAGAACTTTGCAGCATATGAGTGTGTCTAATTACGGCTAGTGGAAGCCAATCTACAGACCAAAGCTACCATGACTCCCTAAACCTTTTTGGGTCACTAATGCAGGTTTTCATGCAATAAATGCATTTATTATTTGTGTAAATATAAAAGTAGTAACAGAAGGATTAGCAACTTGGTTGGTTTAGTTTTATGGTTTTTCTTACGCTATAATATCCCTTAAGCTACAGGCTAGTGCAGATGTTGTTGTAACAACCGGGAGATAAATAGATCATAGCTATACAGTATAACTAGAAACACAGTCACCTCCACTGGTAGGGTCCAGTGGTGAGAAATATCCTGTAGGAAGTCACAGGTTCAGCTCCTCCTAGAGGCCAAAAGCTACACAGTATCCCTTTAAAGCTTAAGACGCTTTATTAAAAATGAGAACATGCTTTTATTGTGCAACATTATTTCACATAAAATGCTGTTAATTAGGCTACATTAGCCTCAATAGCAATTTAACATAGAAGAGGACAATATAATAAAATACCAGGTTTATAATCACTATCAGAGATTTTGCCTGAGCCTGATATCCCCCCACCCCACCCCCCACTGCACTTGGGGCCCTATTTTGTAGTATTTCGACAATGGTAGTATTTTGACAATCATGTCAGGGAATAAAAAGCTATTCATCACCATGACAACACTGGATGTTGTTTCATGCTGAATTTGTACACTTTATCTAAAAAAGGTGCTTTATAATTAGCCACAAGAGCCATTTTAACTTAACTTTTAACTTATAAATCATTACAGAAAATATCATTAAGAGTTGATACTAATATTTCAGCATGTTAGCACAAGTTGCTGAAAAGCTGTTATTTCCATGGTGCGAACCTTTTCATTGATTGGAGCAACAAAAGAACCAGCAAAGTGGCCTACGAACACGTCTTGCTTGTCTTTGATGGTTCCAGAAAGATGGATAAAATGGATGATGCTGACAAACAGGGGGGTGGGGAGTGGGGGCAGTCCATATACTGTTTCATAGATCTGAGTTTTACTATGCAGGACAGGTCTTGTCTGTAGCAACAGGAATATAGGAAGAATGACATAGCGTTACATTTCACTATGCCTTTGGCTTTTCTCTTTTATATTTAAAGAATTAAAATGGTAAAATCAACAAAGAAAGCACATTAAACTGAGTGATTATTACCCTGTCATTAACACAAAATACTTGCTATGATGATTAATAAATTAATAAAAATGAATTAATAATGATAAATAAAAATATGGACAGCACAGTTAAATTTCAAGCCAATTAGTCCTTTATCTCTCTCTCTCTTTCTCTCTCTCTTTCCATCTCTTTCTGTGTAGTAAAGAGCACAGCTCAGAGGCTAAGATCAAACAGTGGTGGTGATGAAAAGAGCAGGTCTCTGAGGGTTGATGAGGAGAGGAGTGGACAAAACACTGAGATCAGAGGAAAGAACAAATAAAGGCTAATTTACCCTGATGATCCCGACTGTAACAGAAAGGCTTCAAAGAGTGGCAGCATGATCTTCAGATCATTGGTCACATTGTGTGATTGTACACAGATCATCTCATTGCACAGCACAGTGGCCCTGTACAGTGAAATTAATCTTCATACCAATCAGCTTCAATCAGACTCAGTCGCTTTCTATTGCTGCTGCCACCTTCAAGGCTGCCTGTGCAGAGCAGATGAATGTTACGGTACAGTATCGCCCCACCCTGAGGACAAGAAACTGTTGCAGTGGTTAGAGGACTATTCAAAGCTCTCAGACAGTGTAAGCTGTGGAATGATGTAACTGTGGACAATGCATCTATCTATCTTTTCACTTTATTCTGCATTATGTTTTTAAAAATTAATGATTTTTAAGCATTTATGTAGAAGGTATGAAGTCATAATTAGTATGTTAACAGGCTTAGTGCTAAATGTTGATAATAATACTACTACTACTACTACTACTAATAATAAGAATAATAATAATAATAATAAGAATGATAATACTACTACTACTACTACTACTACTAATAATAATAATAATAATAATAATAAATCTCAAAGCATAGTAGGAAAGGAGATGGCTTAGGACCTTCAGGGTTTCTCATCTACTTGCTTCTGTTGGCATCTTCAGCCATGCACTGGAGTGCTTTTAAGTGTGAAGTGGCCAAGATCAAAATCAGACCCATCAAATTTGAGGACCTGGTTGGCTGTCAACTAGAAAAAGGTAAAATGATTCCTCTGGGTCAGGGGTGGGTCCCTGCCTGAAGTAGATGTGCTCAAATATATCAAGGTTTTGTTTATGAGAGATGGAAACTGGAGAGAATGACAGATAGGTGGCTTGTAGTTTTACTGGATCATTGGTATTGTAAAGACATGTACAAGCAAGACATCCACTGATTTTTGTGCTACAGATATGTGTGGTAAAACATTCCAAAATAACATTCTGAGCATTCCAAATTAATACCAGATCTTGACACTACAAATCATTTCCCAACATAATGTAAACACTGATTTACACTGCTCAAAATGGGAGGAAAGCACATTCCAAGTTATTGTACAGACTTGTTTCTCTCATCCATCCATCCATCCATCCATCCATCCATCCATTCATCCATCCGTCCATCCATCCATCCATCCATCCATCTTCCTGCTTACCACTTACCAAGGGGGATCCTGAGGCGTTCCCAGGTCCAGAAACTTAGGCTCTCTGCCGTGTTTTGTATCCTCTATAGAATCTCTTCCCAGTAGGACATACCAGAACATCTCACCTGAGCCACCTCTCACCTCATTTCGATATGAACTATGAAACAAGCTATAGACATACATACAAATTTCTGCTGAGAGGATGTGTTAGCCAAGTCTACAAATAAATGGAGTGGCACTTGTGTTTCAGAGCACTCTTATAAGGTGAAGGACTGTGAAGAGTCAGTGAATATAAACCGTGATAACAGTGAGGACCCTGGTGGTCCCAAATATTATCAGTTCATTACTGGTTCCACTACAAATAATACCTGGAGTGAGAGTCCTCTGAGCTATGGCAACACAAGTGCAAGAGAAGATTGGGGTGGCCTATTTTGCATTAGTTAGAAGAGAACAGAAAGGGAGAGCATTTGAAAGTAAAATTTGAGAACAAACTTGAGGGTGCGAAAATTTTGCATGAAGTCATGTCAATGATTAATATATTTAAAAGTGAGATTGGGTTCACAAACCACTTAACCCCAGGGTTTTCTCACCTTTGAAAAAGGGTATTATATGACTTTTTAAAATATTTATAATATAGAAAACGCCATCTTTCCCTCTTACAGTATTTCTCAATGTGTGCATCCTTGATTCCTATTCTCTCTGAAGAAGCTAGGAACAGACATGAGAAGTGGAATTCAGATTAGGATGTGTCATACTAACATGGAGTAATGCATGAAGACCAGCACAGCCATGGTTTTGTTCATACCTGCTCCTAACAGCAATGATGACATGATGACAGTTCATCATCATTTAATACAGAGAGGGATAAACAGCCAAACAGAGCCGGGGTGCAAAACAAAAAGAAAAAGGAAGTTTCTTTGTGGCCAAGGTGAGAAACTTTCTTCCCTCAACAAGTCTTACGCAGCCAGTTTCCTCCAAAGTGCTAAGGGCTTGTGGAATCCGGGTCTGGCTCCTTTCCAGCTCCTCCTTTCTTTTGTCTTTCCATTCTGCTTTTCGTGGTTTCTCCTCAGCCTGCCCAAAGCTCATCTTCTCTTTTTTCTCCGATTAGCTCCCCATCCTTTGTCTTCTCTCATCCAGCTCCCATAGTTCCCATTAGGTGGCAGCTGCACCTGTCACTGCCGTGAACGCCTCTGGGGACTGGAGTTTTAGACAAACCACCATGTTGTGGTGGTTAGTCTAAAATGGGAATGTACCTGCCCTCTACCACATGATGAGGTCACAGGGCATTATTTTTTAGTTAGAAACACTTGAGTAATGGAAAAATTATCTCTACTCTATCTCCCATTAGTAAGTAATCCTTATATCCAGATGGTGATCTGGATCACCCCTAAAACCGAATAAGTTGTTCTTTACACCATTTCGCAGATCTCCTAAAGATCTCATCAAAATTTGTCCAGAACTTTTTGAGTTATGTTGCTTAGAGACAGAAAAAACATACACTTGAGAAAAGATAACCTCTGCACTTTTGCAGAGGTAAGAATAGGACCACGATATCAGCAGTCCGATATCAGCAATATGAGCGATATCAGCAGTCGATTTTTTTTCTTTGCTTCTCATTTATTTAAATATTCAATATTTACCCAACCTGCTTTGCTTTGGACACAAGTGCATTTCTGGCTTAAAGGATGTTGATATGACAAAAGATGTTGTTTTTTGGAGGTCTGTTGTGGGATGGGAATTAGGTTTAGGGCCAGGGGGGAAAAACTGAGTTCCTTCCATTGCATCATTTCACTGATGATTTTTTGCATGATGTGTCACATTTCTGGCATCTGCTGATATATATCAAACACATGTAGATGCTCTGTCACTGGGGAGTTTAAGCAGAAAGGTTTATCTTGATCCACCACAGCACCAATTCATAACAAAAAGTCATTTTAGGGCACTACGTAAAAAAAAAGCCAACTCTTTATTTTTAGCAAGAAAGAAAAGACCCTCTGGGAGAACCATATTCAGGAAGAAAGGCCATCCACCAGGGAGACACCAACTGTTTAGCTTGTAGCCAGAAATAGGCAATTTTAAGCATGACTAGCAGTGAGAGTTGACTGGCAAAGAAATGCAAATGTATTTTTAACATAACAAGCACAGCAACCTACTGTATAGCTGTACAGATTCACCCCCGCACACACACTTGAGTGTAGAAGTCTTGGTCCTGGTTGGTCATTCTCAAGGACCATTTATGCTTTATGTACAAGACAGTTTCATCCGTCTCCTGCATCGTTTATGTTGTGTTTAATTGCTTTGTTTTCAGGGGCCTTGTGGATCCATAACTTGACGCAACAAATTGAGCATTATCACCAGAAAGCAGGGGGTCAGTGTATAGCTGACCTGCTAAGACATACGTCTTAGGTTAATTGGATACTCTAAACTCTCCCTAGGAGTGAGTGTGCGTGTGTGAATGGTTGTCAGTCCCTCTATGTGGTCCTGGGATTAACTGGCGACCTCTCCAGGGTGCACCCCGCCTCTCGCCTATTAAATGCTGGGATAGGCTCCAGCCCACCTGTGAGACAACTGGATTAAGCGGTACAGAAACTGAAAAAATTTAATGCATTGTGGAGTTACAGTAGGCTACAGCTTTTACAGTTTACCCCTAATCCTCTAGGGGCTGGCTCCAACATGAAGTCAATCCTCATAGACTCCCATTTTAAAAAAGCTGACTTCACAGCAAAAATAACAAATGTTGATAGCCTGGTACAAAACTATTTTAGTTTTAATAGGTCAAGTTTACCCAAAGTCACCTGTGGGGGTTGTGAATTTATTTGTAACTCATTAATTTAGATTTTATCTAATCTTGAAATTTTTCATAATTAGTGACTTGCCCTTTTGATTGCAGGTGCCAGATATCCAGCAGAAAGGACGCAGAGGGTAGCATAACTGTGTTTTTTAGCAGAGCGCTTTAGCTTTAGCCCCAACTACCTTTGTTAGCTGGTCAGGTCCCATTAGCTTAAAGTTAGCTTTGTTAGCTCGTAGCTACAGGCAGCTCAGAGTTTGATGGGTGTCGATCATCCATCCTAAAACACACAGCCCCACTCTCAGCGCTACTGCGTTACTCATTTTTATATTTCCTAAAAAGATGGGAACCTCCCAATAAGCCTTAATTAATCCCTCCAGAAACATATGGGTCACGTGGTGGAAGGTCTGTTCATATTTTTTACAGTCACTGGTGTAGATACACATGTGGGCTGTGTAAAGTGTCAACATATACATATGCTGGATGTTTAGTTTGCTAAGCTACAGACTGTATTATTAAGTCTCTATGTCTGAAAGAAAATGTATTTTTAGCAACTTAAGACAGTAAGACATATTCTTTGAACCTAAACAAGCCATAGTGATTAAGATTATGTTAAAGTTAATAATACATATTTTCTTTAATTTTTTTCTTTTTTCATTTTACTAATATGTTGGTTGTAGCAATGCACTACTCATGCTTTCAGAGTCCAGTCTCATACTGGATTTAATCTTAGTGGCAATATTTCAGCCACCTCTTTCCCATCTCTGGCACAGGAAGATGGCATCTGTCCATCCATCTAGCTTTATTCAATTTAATTGGCAGAGTCACAAAGGACGGGAGATTACTAGTCTGAGAGGAACATGGCCTTGCAACCAGTTTATATTACTCTCTTTTGTGTTCTGCCTTGTATTCAACCTGTTAAAGCATATTTAATATGTTTTCTCTATATTTCAGTCTAACAGTGATTACAAATGCCACTGCTTTCCCCCTTAAAAAGTATAAAAAGCAGCCATCTACCAATCCGTAAATTTTAAATATGTAAAAGCTACTATTTTCTTAAAATATTGTAGAAAATCTTATAGCTCCTTTCACACTATCAGAGTCGTCCCAGTCAAGGATTATGATGAAAATCCTTGCTGACTGGTGACTCTTATGTCTTCGAGTTCTGTTGTTTTGCACACAAATGACAAATTTCCAGTATTTCCCAGTTGCAATATCAAAACAGATCCTTTATTGTATTTTATTGGTTATATGGATATCATATTTATTTTACATTTTCATGTAAGTTGCTTTGAATACACATGCAAGCGTATATAAATTATCCAGTCGTCTCAAAAGAAATAATAATTATATATATATATATATATATATATATACCCCGCTATATATTATGCAACTTTTCTTATCATAAAAGCCGCACAACTGTGATGGAATGTGCTCTGTTGCTGCTATGGTAACAACTGTTGTATTCCTGGGGTGAAATAAAAGTAAGAAAAAGATGCATGTGGGTGGACTGACAGGGATCAACATGAATCAACAATTTTCTTTTTCTGGTGCTGCAGCAAAATGCTTCGATAAACAAAAATATACCAGAAACATTTCTTTTTTTAATCCTGCAGAAAATACCACATTGTCTACTCTGACAGCTTTATTATGCATTGCTTGGTCTTGCATATATAAACAGATTTATATTTTCATTAAACATAAAGTTTTTTTAAAAGATTCTTTTTGGCTCTTGTGGCCTTTATTAATAGTGGCCAGACAGGAAAGAGGGTGGGAGAGTGGGGAAAGACACGAAGCAAAGGCCCAAGGGACAGGACTTGAACCCAGGGCGGCTACATTGAGGATGTGGCCTCTTTACAGGGGGTGACTGCTCAACCAACAGGGAACCATAACTTATTCTTATTAGGTCTGAATCCCTCCTGGTTTGTTAGACCTACTTTCATGATCTTACTGACCCATCTTCTTTCACCTGTGACAACAGCAGGTTAATTTTTTAACTGTCTTAGTGAAATTTAGTAATTTGTAAGCATAGTAAGTATTGAAACCTATATGGGAAACACAATTTAGACTATCTCTCTCTGGCATGATCCTGTGTTTAATTGCAGGAATGATAGATGGCCTTAAATATGAGCTCAAAACACCACAGTCTGGCAGAGCCATTACACATTCCTAGATTCCTAGATTTGTTCTTTTATAGAATTAATTGTTTCCATTGGGTGATTTGTCTCTGTTGTTCTTTTTTTGTTTGTATTTAGTTTGATTTAATCATACATTAATAGATTTTTTCCAAAGTTCTTGATCAAATCAAATGCTCTCCTTGAAAAAAAAATCTAATTCTCATCTTAATGAAAAAAACTGAAGAGCTCCTTTTGAGTGCTTGTTTGTAGCCGGCTTGATTTTCCATCATCTGTCCTTGTCTCGCTTTATTTCTCATGCTATTCGTTGCATCAACAAGTGCCCCTCAGTATGAAATTAGAATTCACTTGTACTGTAAAACATTGCTCAGTAGCACAACTAGTGGTAAAAAGCCTCACTGTCTGTTTTTGCCTGGGTATTTGACACCATGCTTCTCTCTTACAAAGGAAAATCATTAAAGTCAGAGTTAGAAGGAAAGTTAGACATTGGTGGGCTCCAACAATGCAGAGATGTAACACAGTAACTACATGTTCGGAGCTAAAGCTCATCCAGGCAAACTGTTGCTGCGCTCTTACTGTAACAGTAATGCAAAAGGAGCATGGAAAGGATAAACAAGGAAGTGCATAATCTCCCACATCATGATGACACATTTAAAATGCATCAGTGTCTTCGTCTTCTGGGATTTCTTCTTGAACCCGCCTCTCATTAAATCACGACTGAAAACTTCTATCATCTGCTCCGGTCCATCTGTAGGAGAGCCCTCATGTCTCAAAAATGTCTGGAGATGAATACTGTAACTATCTATAGTCCTCATTATCCCCAGACATACTCAGACTATATTTTTTATTTGAATGTTTTAAAAGCCACAGGAAGGATGGTACTTGACTTTACTACATTTTCTTTAGTATTCACGGCTTTCTAAACTGCTTCTGATTGAAAGTTAAAAATAGATAATGGCTGCATGTAAAGGCAGTCATAGACACACGAGCCAGATCTGTTCCTTTAACTGAAACATCACTCCATTATGTCTCAGTCACCATTTTTAACTCCCAGATCCACCCGCAGAATGTATAGCCTATCTATTAATTAAAATTCATAACAACAATGTATTTTCGTTTTGTTTTTTTTCCACCTGTCTTGTCCAGCATTGTTGCAAGCAGAATGATTGTCTGGCTGCTGATTGGTGGCAGGCAAATTTACTTTATCAAGTAGTGATTTATACTACATGTATAAAGTCTCTCTTGAGGATATGAAAACTTTATTAAATCAAAATCTTAATGTTGGATTCGACTGGAGGGGACAGAGAGAGAGAGAAAAGAGAGAGAAAGCAGATGCCAATTCTTCTGTTTGGTATTTACTTTGTCAAATCGACATGTTTCTCCATCACTGTTTCACATAAATATCCAAAGGATACATTTTGCTCTTGTTGGTTGTTTAGTTTTGTTAGCAGAATTAATTTACAGTTAGGAAATGGTCTCCAACATGCTATTTTTGTGTTATTGTGTTTTGTAGTTTGGAAAGAACAATAGAGATAGGAATATAATCCTCCTAAAAAAATATTTTTGTTACGTAAATGCTAAGAGTCTGCCACAATATAGATTTTAAGCAAACATATTTCAGTACATTAATTTATGTAAATTATAATTTTCTTATAGCACTACATTGGTCTTGTCTTGGCTTATCTGACATATATATTGATATTTGATTGATTTATGTCCATTAGAAAATGGCCTGAAATCTATCTGCACGTAATTTACTTCAGTGATATTTTGAATTCATATGACATCTTGCAAACTTTAGTAGCTGGGGCAATGACAATTTGAGGACATTTAAATAGGTCATGAGGCACAGAAGGCTGGTGAATAGTCTTGAAGGCAGCACCAAAGACAGATTCTGTTTATGTGGCACTAATGTGCGACAGCCTCCTGGAGGGACACTTAATTGTAGAAAGCACAGTCATCTTCACACCTTAATAGGATCTCGTCTGCGCTTTTACATCCCCTCTGTGTTTCATAATAAATAGCTTCAGTTATTTGCAAGCTGTAGTCTTCACTTGTACCAAGCGCAACAAAGCACAGAAGTACAAAAATAAAGAGAGAGAAAAAAAATGAAAAGGTCTATAAATGGCTGCTTGAGTCTTGCTCCAAAAGCATGTCAGCCATCAGGAATCTATGGAAGCGTATGTGCACCTTTAAGTGCAATTTGCAATTCAATTGGCAAAGTGGCAATTGAATATTTAAAATGGCAATTTAATTGTTAAAATGGCAATTCAATGTTTAAATGTGTC
>JAVQJG010282369.1:0-11971 GCA_036024015.1 Craterocephalus amniculus | reverse complement strand
TGATGCTTCTAATACTTCAAAAGCATTTTGGATGGTGTTGCACATGAAATTAACTTGTCTTGCCTAAACATAGTGCTATACTGATGCTGAAAAATGTTCAGTGTGCTGCTGAAAGGTGCTACTGATCAACTAGTAAAGATGAGCTCGGCTCAAACTGAAATGAACAGCAAAAAAGTTAGGAGGGCATCAGTCATCCTGCAAACAAAAATGCTTTTATTTTTCGAAATATAACTATATCTTCCTTATTATACAGAACCAACCCATTAAACTAATTAAATGGTTAAAACCCTGATGTGAACACCAGTGACAAAGATTCAGCCTCAGACAGCAAAGTGTATTTTTAATTCCTAATGGATGCACCTGGCCAGGAGCCTGCTGGAAGAAGTTGTGCAATGCTGCACGTTCTTAAAGTCTCTGCTGAGGTCATCATGACTCCAGAGATGACCTAAGCAAACTGAGGTGCAAGTACAACAGCACTGTGCTGCTGATATCAACGTTGAGTGAGGGCAGCCTTCATTAACACACACAGAGGAGAAAAGTTCCTTGGCCTCAGAAACTTCTGAAGAACATTACCAGCTTAAGCATCGTGTAACGAGTTGGAGCGAGACCATCCGGTTGGCCAACTTTGTGCTCAATCAGAGCTATGAAAAACACAAATGATTATGGTGCTTTAACTGACATCTGGGTTGAGTGGCGTCAGTCTGACTCAGTGATGTCGCTGATGCTGCTGTCGTCAAGGTTAGTGGTTGCAAACTCTGTCCTATTTAACTTTGACCTCAGGGCTCGCTTCCTGTTGTTATGGGAACAAGAATGCCTTCAGAAGAGGTCTGGCTGCAGGATTTGTTCTGATAAAGGTTAAAGAGGGAAATGCTCACCTGCGGTAACCGAAGTTGGAATGAGATATGAGGTTGAGGTCTAGTTGCTTGTCCTGCACAGACACAAACATTATAAACCGCCCCTGCCAATCCGCAGCACAACCTAAACCCAAGTGGAAATTACCCATGATGCACAACTGCTGGGCCCGTGTTCAGACTCTCCAGCTCCTTCTACATGAACACTGTTCTGCTGCTGCTGCTGCTGCTGCTGGGCCACCATCTCCTCGTTCTCCCCCAACATCCCGCTGGGAACCTCCTCACTGCTGCCTGAGGAGAATACAAGACCCAATGACATCATAGCCACCTCATATGACATCACGATCACTCTGGGGCCATTTTTCAATTTGCAAGCTTGTCTAAACCTTTGCATACTTGGAAATTGTCATCATTTAAGGCCCAAGCACTGTTTTGAGTCAAACTACACAACAAAACCAGTGTGTTCCAAATGCCCGGATACTTGCTCCAACCTTCTCATCATTAAATTACCTACCATCCCAGAATGCAAAAACAACTAAGCTAAACCAAAGCTCTATTCGTAAATGTCATTTTTAAAATATGTGTGCCTTAGTCATCATAATTTTTGATTTTTTACATTCATATTTCCAGTTTTCTTTTAATAAAAATAACTTGTAGGATACTGTGCTGCACCACCTTCCTTAAGTTTTCCGCTTCCTCCAAGACTTCAAGACTGAACAGCACTAGTTGAGAGCACAGCTTGGTCCATTCTAAAACATTTTACCCTTTATGAAATACTTTTCCTCAAACCTTTGCCATTAACTATGCTATCATTCTGTCTTTACCCCAAGGATAATCTAACTGTTCCTTCTAATTTTGATAAATTAATAAAAGATATAAAACAAAACTTAAATAAGATGGGGTAAAAATAAATGGGATATGCTTCCACTCTCACTATTTGGATGGATTTAATGTGTCAGGATTAATATTTTACTGAGTTTGCTGTTCCTTTTTCAGCCACTCCACATTTTCATACAACAGTCTGTTTTTCAGATACAGAATTATTATTCTGATTCTATCAAGATTTATCTGGCGGAACAAAAGGCCAAGAGTAAGATTCAAAGTTTTGATATCAAGCAATAATAAAGGAGGCTTGGGGATACCTACAGTAATCTAAAATTCTATTATTGATTGATAGAGGCATGGATTATTTAAGGATCTGGAAGTACAACGGGAATTGTATTTCCAGAACAATCATTGACAAATGTAAGCCGCTCAACTCTCCTTTTTCTTACCCTGCAATTCCTGAAAAATTTAACTAAATATAATTTGGGTCAAACAAACACTGAAAGCATGGAATCAAATGATTGTAGCTATATCAATTGCCATACCTATCAAAGGAAATATTGAGTTTTTACCTTTTCTTTATGATAAGGCCTTTGACAAATGGGCTGATTACAGAAAACCAGCTAACTGAAAGTAATATACTTAAGACCTTTCTTAAACTAATGGATATTTTCCCCCTTTCTTCAGCCAATCTGTACAGGTGTTCACAGATCAGGCATTACAAAGCATTTATTCTGGGAAAATCTTAAAAGAGAACCTACAAATTCAGAAAAAACATTTTACTGATTTACCCTACACCCTAGCAATCTCTGTAGTGGAATTGTTTTATTATGCTCTTTATAACACTCCTATTTCTGCTTTGGGTCCCTGCAAAGTGTGTTAACATTCCATTCAGGCAGGATTTTGCCAGGCAACCTTTCCTGTTTCACAGGACGTAGTGTTATGCTCTGCTAAACACAAAACCTTATCTATCTACAACGGTATGTTGTAAATACCTTGCTCATGCCGGAGTGCACAGAGGTGCTATATAAGAACTTCATATTTCTTCTTCTGGCCAGAGAACGCAGTCTGAATGAGAGTCTTGTCTTTTCACTGGTTCAATTTCTATGACATCTCAATAACAGGCCAACAACCCTCACCTCCTTGGTGACGAAATGTTTTGAAAGGATTATCAAGACATTCATCATCTTCTTACTTCCCACAATTTTGAGTCCCCTGCAGTATGCATACCGGCAAAACAGAGGGTCCTCCTTCACAAGACCCTCTTCCACATGGACTCTACTCACTATGTGAAAGTAATGTTGGCAGATTACAGCTCGGCATTCAACAGTATGGTCCCCTCCAGACTGATAGTCAAGCTGTTAGACCTGAACACCTCCTTGTGCAGGTGGGTCTAGAGTTTCCAAACCAGCAGACCACAGATGGTCCACCTGGATCACATCAACTTGTCCCTTCTAATTCTTAGTACCAGATCCCCCCAGAGCTGTGTGCTTAGCCCTCTGCTGTTCACTTAGGACTGCAACGCAAGTTTGCTGATGACACTGCTGCTGTTGTGGGATTAACTCCCACAATGATGAGACAGCCTACAGGAAGGAGATCTCTTAGGGGACTGCTGCCAGGAAAAACCACCTCCTGTTGAACATCAGCAAAGCAAAATTAATGATTGGGGTAGTGGACTTCAGCAGGAAGCAGCCGAGGGACCAAATGGAATGTACTTAAATGGGGCTTTAGCGCTGTCTCATTCACACACACACATTCATACAGCACCTACATGCATATATACGTGGTCCTTTTTTTCACGCACACTTCAAAATGTAGTGCAATAATTGAAATGCCAACCATGAGCCCAGTATTTTCGCACATGTGATTAACTACATGTTGTACCCGTCTAATAGGGTCCTGTCCTTTCTGAACCGATTTAACTCTCTGATGGGAGTCAACCATTATCGTTCACTACTAAGAATCAGCTCATGCAGCGCGTCATTCACTAACAATAAATTACACTAAGTAGCTGTACATCAGAGTTCCTGTGGGGGCAGCAGACCTCAGAGCATCTGATTGGTTGGATGTTATCATGTCACATGATTAACCATTCTCTGCCACCAAACAGGTCAGGTGATCTTTACACACATGGCATGATGCCATTCTAACCTTTGTTTTCAGGGTCTCTGGGCTGCTCCTCTTCCTCACTGCTCCCACTCCTCTCACACTGAGAACGAAAGCTTTCATTGTTATCACCATCATTGTAGCAATCCACCTTCTCCTCCTCCTCTTCCTCCTCACATGCTGAGAGTTGCAGGTGATCTTGCGGAGGCGTGTCCTCAGCTTTAACTCTTCCCCCTGCGACCTCAGCAGAAACAGTTCCAGCTTGTCAGACTGTTCTGTGAGCTGTCTGACGCGCTCCCTGTACTGATCCTTCTCCTGCAGATGCAGCCGCACTTCCTCCTGTTGCTGAACCTGTGACGCTAGAGCCTGGAAGAGGAACCAGAGTTCACCTCACTGACATCTTTATTATCATCATCATCCGCCCTCTCCTTACCTTGTCTCTCTCTTTGATCACCTCCTCCAGCTGCCGCAGGGTTTGCTTATTTTGTTGGCAGTACATTTTGGTTTCTCCTTTCAGCTGAGCACAGCACAGCTCCAGCTCCTCCTTCTCCTCAACACTCTAGAAACAAAAACATGATTTCAAAACCAGATTCATACGGTCTTACCGGACCAACTGTGGATTTGGACCAACAGAACCGGTTCTGCTGCTCCAGGCTGTACAGAGATTTGTCTAGGTGACATGGTAAAAAATCATCAAAGGTTTGAGGACAGAAAAATCTTTGACTATCCCTGCAGAAACGGGAAGTTTCATGTGACCCATCCCATAATGTACCCCTGAATAGGGAAGGCAAATTTTTTTGTATAGCACATTTTCAGTTTCAAGACAATTTAAAGTGCTTTAAGTCATACATCGTCAAGTGTGAAATGTCTGGAACCTACTTGCCTCACAATGCATCACAACCAAAATGATCTGAAACTGCCCAGGTCCCTGAACACATCTTAAAGGAATACTTCACCCTCAGAATGATGTGCCTTCATTTTCGACTCGCCTGTCAAAAAAGTGTTTTGATAAATATCAGCCATCCATCCATTTTCTGAACCGCTTAATCCAATTGGGTTGCGGGTGTGCTGGAGCCTATCCCAGCCGTCAACGGGCGAAAGGCGGGGTACACCCTGTACAGGTGGCCAGTCTGTTGCAGGGCCTGATAAATATCAAATTACATAAAATATCATTAAGAGGTAATTTGTGGAAAGTGACAGAACAGGATTTTCTCCACTTGCACTTCATTTGATTGAAGCATCTAGGATAGCAACACACCTGAACAATCTTCTTAATTTGAAGATTTGAAGACAAATGACTAATCAAGCTTTTTCCAACTTTAGGAGACACTAAATTCACCCTCCTCTGGCTCACAGAAGAATGGAAACAGATGAAATGCAGAATTTCTTCTTCTACGCTTGTATTAGCAGCAGATAGGGGTTGTAAACGCTCCCCTGATGGTTTGGTCTGCCGTGGCTTCCATAGTGTCGCCAAACTCATCCAGGAAATGCCATGTGCTAATGTTAAAGCTGTAAAAATATACTAATTATGTTATTTCCAGTAAATGATGGACGCTACCCAGTCACGACACTTGGATTACATTGGACGAGCAGTATGTAGGAACATTGCCAGGTTTCTGTGGACGCCCGGACGCTGTTCAACATCATTGTAGTAATGGAATTGAAAACCTCCCAACATCTCCGGCTGCATAATAAATATCAAAAAGTGTTCCAGAGTGTTAATCAGCATGAGGGTGAGTAGAAAATGAAGGCACATCATTCTGAGGTTGAAGTGATGGCACTGTGAAATCTATTATGAGCACTTCTGAAGCCTTGGTGGTCCAGCAGAGGTCCACGGCAAATGTTGTGTGATGATGGAGCTGAGTTTCATGTTGCACAAGCATCACACAAGGTAGCTAATCAACATTTTGATTATTGATTATTCTGATTCAGCAAAGAAATTGCAGATGTACAAGTTTGTGGGTTCATGTATCACAAAAAAACTGAGCTGATCTCTGAATGCATACTATTAAACTCCTGTTTGTTCGGTTTCTAAATTTCTTTGTCTTTCAGTGAAATGTTGTGAATCCAACTCCTCTAAGTCAAACCTCCTCTCATACTGTTCAGCCTCCAGCTGCACCTCCTCCTTCTGCTCCTCACCCGGGCTCTCTGCTCCTCTGCTCTGTGGAGATCCCTCCTCAGTCTGAATACTGTAGTAAGGAGGTTCATCGGAGGAGGAGCAGGACTATGCTGCAGCTGCTGGACCTCCTTCGGCTTGTTGTCCTGCTTTTCCTGCTTTGTATCCTCCTGCTTTGTATCCTCCTCCTTCTCCTCCGCCACTTCCTCCTTCTGCTCCTCAGGCCGGTTGGGGTGGAAGAAGGGGTCTTTTGGCAGAACTGAGATCTGAAACAAACACCTGAATTTGTCACATGACCGCTTTATACCCATGCTGGTGCATAAACAGATGTGTGGGAACCTCCTGCATTGGCCTTAGCGTTCGTCGTCTCAGGAGTCGAGTCTGATTCTCAGCTCGCAACACAGTGTGCTTCAGACGCTCCACCTGTAGACAGAGGTCCGAGGTTCAAAGTCAGGTGGGAGGTTAGGCTTATGGGGGCGGGGCTGCGGGTCAGCTGACCTCTATCTGAAGGTCTCTGTTGGCCAGCAGGGCGCTGCTCTTCTCCTGGTTCAGGCTGTTGATGTCCACCATCAGGCTGTAGTTATGGTCTCTGAGCTGCTTCACCTCCTTGCTAAGCCGCTCCCGCTCATCCCGGATCTTCTGCACGCGCTCAGTCAGCTTTCTCAACTCTCGGTCCTTCAGCTGCTGCTGGCGTGACCACGCCTCCTGAGGATGACACAGAAACACACCGCTGCAATCGTCTATATTATATGATATGATATGATATGATATGATATGCTTTATTTCTGACTCAAGGTCCATAAACACACAAAAATAAAAATCTATTCAAAGACGGACAATGCATAAGAATAATAAAAAATAAGGGGGTAGTGGGTGGGGGCAAAGTTAAAAAAAAAAAAAAAAAAAACATGTTTGTGTTCCTCACAAACATGGTTGCTATGCCAACCTGTTCCTTGGCAACAGAGCAGGCCTGCTGGCGACGCTTCCTCTCGTCCTGCAGCGCCCTCTGCAGACGGCTGAGCTCAGACATCAAAAACTGGGTTAGACCCGTTTCTCCGGCTGTGTCTGAACACCACAAAGAAGAATAAAGGCTATAGGATGACAGACAGGTGTGCAGGGGAAGAGATATCAAAAGAGGGTTATACGGGTAGACAGATGGACAGACAGGTGGACTGGTAGACCGACAGTCAAATACTATCTATAAAAATATTTTTTTCATTTGAGGTTTCTTTTGTATTAATGTGAATTTGTGAATAATGTAATGTGAATAATGTGTGTTTGTATTAATCTTGTCTACCTGTATGTGCTGATGTGTGTGGGCATTTGGAAGAAGAGCAGCAGCTGTTGGCTGCAGCTAATGAGGATCAAAATAAAATCAAACTAACAAACGGACAGGTGGATGGACAGATGGTGGGTTGGACAGGTAGATGGGTGAACAGACAGACCAACGGACAGACCAATGAGGATGCTGAAGGTCTTGTTGGGCTCCTTCCCGGTGATCCGGCTGTACAGCTGAGGATAGTCCAGCTCCAGACTCTCCAGGAAGGCGGTGTACCCTTTGAGCCCTGTCCTCTGCAGGATGTCCAGCAGGGCTCCTGTGGGTCAAACCAGACATGACACCAGACCTGAACCCAGACCTGGGGTTCAGGTCTGGTTCTGAAGGACACATATCATTGGTGGAACAGCTAAGACCCAGTGTATGTGGACCAGAGCATGATGTGGGTGCTGAGCTCGTACCCAGAGTATCGGGTTGAACTTTGACCAGCTGTAGAGGAAGTGAAAGCAGGCCAGGAACCCACAGAGGTTTGCTATTCGTACAACTTCCACATTGATCACATGACTCACTCTCATGAGTCTGTGACATATACATATGACCAGTTTCCAAACAAATTGGTTTCAGCATTTTTATTTCTGAGAAGCAACTGGTTCTACAACTGGCTCTAGAACCAGAACAAAACCAGTTCCTGCTCTAAGAAGACAGTTAGAACCAGTTGGTTTGCCACAGTGTGTGTTAAACGTACCAACTTTTCTCCTCCTGATGACGAGGTTCGGATCATTGAAAAGCTGCTCTTCATCCTCAGCACTGACCACCTGATGACCAGGAACAACCACTTACAGTAGCACACAAGCTGAAGGAGGCCAAACCAGAAAAGAGAAAAGGAGAAGGAGTACCTGACACTGGCGCAGATAAGGTGTGATCCTGGAGGGGTCGATGGTTTTGATCAGCAGCATTCTGAAATCATCAAGCTGCAGCCAGCAAAGGTCATCTTCACACACCGTGTCCATCAGGACAAACTTCGCGCACACATGCAAAGACCCCAAACAGATCACACAATCTAGTTTTACAGTCTAGCTGCTGTCAGACACACCTCTTCCTAGTCGCTTCTCTTTTACTCAGCTTAAAACTATTGGAGTCACTTTTAGTTTCTGAGCGGGCTCCACCCTCTCTGACTAACAGCAGTGTAATTGGTTAATATTCACTGAATCCACCAACCACATCACAGCTGCTCACCTGAGGTGCTTCTACACAACCTGTCAGAGAACATCAGAGGTCTGTTCTACAAAGCGTGATTAACATACAGTGGATATCACTCTGTCTGGGTATGTCACCCAGACCTCTAGGATCTGGATCAGCATTCCTACTACTTACCAACTTGGCAATTGAACCCGGGTTTTTTTTCTGCTCCACCAGTGCACGCTCACATAAAAGGGGCGGAGTCTACAGAACACTGTTGCAACTCTCTGCAGTAACAGCCAGCAAGGAGGCCTGGCAGAATACTGTATTTCAGACTTTATTAATGAACAAACTTGTCAGGTTAGGCTTCATTATTAATTCATCAGACAAAATAGCACTCTGAGCACCTTACTGCCCAAACGTTTCGGCTAGATTAGTTGGCAATAGATATATAAATACATAAAATAAGTCTGCATTCTCCAACTGCTTCTGGTTTTATGTGACTTCTTTGTGGCTCAGTGCACCATGTGAGTGTGTTTGTGTTGGAATATTAATTCTGTGGTCCATTCCATAAAATCCCATTTCTGTAGTTCTGTGTGAGAATTATCATTAACCTCGTTATTCAAGATGCAACCTTGTGGAGATTAATGGACTTGGGAACAAGCCAAGCACATGAACAAAAACTTCAAAGTGGTCAGTGAGGCTTCATTTCTTAATTGAAATATTGCAGCTATTTCTAAAACCCTTTTCTCTCCAATGCACTCCTCTGGTGATCAGCGTGCCAAGGTGGACAGAATAAGCAGGGCATTTTCTAAGAGAGCTGATTGGTCAGGTGGATGCACTTTCTACTCGCTGATCTCTGATCCAGAACTGAACCTTCTCCGGACCAAGTTAGCTGTTCAGGATCAGTTACCGGCGTGATAGAAGTGAACCAGCTTCATAGGACAGAAAACCCCTGGATAACCCTGAAGTTTCATAGGACAGGCCTCAGACCTGACCTGGTTCTGATCCGGTTAAGGTCACGCGAGTCTGAGTGAATGTTTTTGTAAAATCTGAATCTACTGCTTAGATGTGTTGTTCACACAAAAAAGTGATAGAAAGAGGAAGAAATTAATGAAAAGAGAAGTTACAGAATGAATGACGAGAAGTCAACAGGAAGCTGATGAAACAGGAAATGATGCCACAGGGACAATCCTGGACAAAAGATTTAACTGAAACACACAAATGGGACAGATAGAAAAAGTGTTCTCAATGTCCACAGTGCAAGTGCACACAGTGCACACTGCCAGGTGAAGGCTTAATTTAGACATTGCTAGGGAAATAAAAGCCCCCCACAGAGGTCCTTGGAAGACAAATTCTTAATGGACATTTATTTGTAATATAATGTAATTGATAAGAAAGAACATCTGAACAAGCAGTAGTTAAAATGCTAAATATTCTATTCTGGGATTGACTGCAAGATTTTCCATCTTTGTTTTGAGATAAATGTTTTAAATCAATATTTAAAAACAAAATTATAAACAGATATACACAATAGTACCATAGAATAAAAAATATATATATAACAATAATTAAAGATACACATTATTGTCTAAGAACAGTCTAAGTCCAGGATAAGTTGATAAAGTATAAGTTCAATAACGCCTTAAGATCCTCTAAGCTCTAAATTTTAATTGTGTTCTTTTACCAAAAGAGTATGTATTGCAGACAACTCCAGATAGGCTATATCAATGAACATAAGCTACCATCGTCTCCAGGGCCAATACTAGCCATTTAGGTGCCCAGCAGTTAAAAAAAAGCTATTACAAAAAGTAATTATATAGGGGTGACCCCGAAAAGTCGTTTCGTTTCGATTCGGAGGACTGTAATTCTACTGTCAGTCTTTCAGTCAAATCAATGTCAAATGTAGCTACACTGGATGGAATGGTGGCAGAAAAAAGAGGAGAGATACTGAAAGTTGTCCAGAGCAGCAAAAAGAATAGCATCCACTCCACCAAAGTCCAATTTTTAGTAACCTGCACCAGCCAGATACTGGCACGATAATTACCAAACCCAACCTGCCTTTATCTTCTGGACCCACCCTGACCTGGTGCCATGCAACCTGAACCCGCTCCTTAAAGCATTACTGGGTGTCACGTGAATGTCTGGCATTTATGATAACTGCTGGGTTGTTTTCTCAGATTGTGTGGGTGCTCCTCCTCCTGTAAGGTAGTGGCCTCTGGCAACCAATTGCTGCCTTGGATGAGCCTATGAAAGGGCGGGGAGTAGGTTTTTCTGGGCCTTTTGGCCACTTGAGATACCCCACCATGCGTTTATTTTGTCTTAGCTTAGGTTTACCTGGTTTATCTGTTGGTTAGGGTTTTTGTGGAGGATGTTACATTTTTTTCAGAACGGCCTTGCAGGGGAGTGCTGCCATTTTGTTTTGCTTGGGGTTGTTTTCTCCTGCTTTTGATGAAATTAGGGAGTTCAGATGTAGGTTTTTATTCTTTTGTTTTTGGGTAATGAGGTAGGTTCCTTTTTCTTTCTAGTTAGGGGGTTTCTGTTTGTGGCCTTTTCTCTCCTCAACACTTCTGGCCCATCTGTTATTTTAGACCTGTGGTCCATATTATTGTCATACATTATTATTATCATATTATTGTCTTCTTGTGGAGTTTTTGTGGTATTATGTCAATCCCCTAAGCCCTGGACGTGCTTTGGAGATGTAAGATTGGGCTAAAATGAATGAAAAAATGAAACTACAGTAGTTTCCCTTTCAGACCTTACACAACATTATTTTAAACTCGCCTCTGAACCACTGCTACCTGTCGTTTAGGGTTGATTACTTTTCCATTTTGGGTTTTCATTTAAATCGGGCATGGCTATGTATAAACAAAAAGTTATTTACTCTCCCTGATATCAGCTGTTCTCTGCTCCTGGACCACATAACATGCAGCTAAAAATCTCTCTTTCCCCAGCTGTGTACTGTGTGCCAACTGTGCAGAGGAAAGAGCAACCAGGCAGAGCTTCCCAGAAAATACTGTCTGCACCAAGTAACTATCCACCAGTAATTTGAAATTTCATCAATGTTATTTTTACCTGCAAAATAACCTGATGCAGGACTCTGCCCTCCACCTGCACGCCAGAGGATTCTTAATTTTCCAAGGCCACCAGCCTTAGAGCACTTCTCCTGTCAAACAGGAACAAGTTGTTTATCCGAGCACTCAACTTCAGGAGCAACACAGCCCTTTCCAAATGGAAGTATTACGTTTAATGGGAATTTATTTTTGTCAGAACTAATTTTCTGTTGGAATATTATTAACTTTATTCAAGACAGCACATCTAGTGCATCATGAAATGTCCCAGGGATGGCAAACCACCCCTAACGTTCATCCTGCCACCTGACTAAAATTAGCATTGATAGATGCAAGAGGAGGCTGCACGGTGGTGTAGTGGTTAGCACTGCGGCCTCACAGTGAGAAGGCTGCCGGTTGGAGTCCCGAGTCGGTCGGAGCCAGATTCCGGCTTGAAACTGTGGCCTTCCTGTGTGGAGTTTGCATGTTGTCCCCGTGTATGCGTGGGTTCTCACCGGGTACTCCGGCTTCCTCCCACTGTCCAAAGACATGCATGTGAGGTTAATTG
>JAVQJG010282356.1:0-14746 GCA_036024015.1 Craterocephalus amniculus | reverse complement strand
TATTATATAGTATATTATATACTGTATGTCATATTCTTTAAATCATGTGTTTATTGTTAGATTAGTGTCACACACTCCTCTTCTGTCTTCAGATGCACTGCTGAGGTTTCTCACCCTTGAAAATCCTCATGTCACCTCCAACCCTGCAGCAATACCCAGCAGTGATGCAGCATCAAGTGGACCTTCTGCTGCTCCAGTAGACCCAGCTGACTGGCATCTCATATAACTAATAAGGTACTAATAAGTTTTTTGTTTTTTTTTTGTATTTTTTAATACTCTCAAAGCATTTTCAGTGTGCAATTTCTTTATTTGAATAAAAAAATGTTAAAATGTACAAGACAAAGCTATTAACTTTCTTGTAACTATATGTACATCAGTAGTGGAATTTACTGCGATGCAAGGGGGCGCCACCTAAAATCTTGCCTAGGGCACCAATTTGGATAGGTCCGGGTCTGACTGAGAATAAGAATCGTTCGAGGTTTTCAAGAGCAATGTACTCATCCCTGACAAGTGCAAGAGTAAACAGTTACTGGTTGATCCTTCACCTCACACATTTTCAGCTGTACCATACAGTTTTAGACTACACACCTAACATGTATGCTTTAGGTCTGTTGGAGGGAAGCCAGAGAACCTGCACAGGCATGGAAAAATGCGCCCCAGAGTTTTGAACCAGAAACATTCTTACTGTGGGATAACAATCCTTACCGCCACACTACCAAGCACTTTAGGTTTTTAATCACTTTACGATTCTTTGACACATAATGGTGAACCACAGCCCATCTTTGCTTTAGAAGGCTAAGCCTTTGGTGGATTTTACTTTTATACCTGACACCCTTATCGGTCACCAATTAATATCTTTACTGAAAAATCTAGTTTAAAAAGTGTTAATTGTATATTTTTTAACCATTTCTTGAAATGTTTTCTGTCATCAATTTTTAAATAAGTTATTTTCTAAAACCAAAAAGTAGACAGTATTTAGCTTTTCAAAAACTAAGAGACCAAAGACAGAATCATATATTTGGACTTGTGTTAGCTACATAAAACTTCAAACAAATTTTAGTTCCTATTAAATTTTTTAGAAATATTAAAAATATGTTTTTCTTTTGATATTTTAAGCTAAACAGTAAACGTTAAGCCCAATACTTGCACTTGTGTAAGCTGTGATTAAAATTGTTGTTTAGAGCAGTCAGTAAAGTGATCAGCTGAAAGATGTTGAAATATCGAGGACGTTAACTTTTGCGATTACATTTCATGCATAAATGATGCAAAATGTATTGTGTTTAGCTCTTTAACTGTATAAATACATCTATTTAGTTATATTAAGATATTAGTGGTCAAATTCAAAACATGCAAAGACGTCAGTAAATTTGGATAAAAAACACAATGTGACTTGAAATGAAAATCCTGAAGTTACTGCTGTCAGATTCCTTCTGTGGAGCTCTGCTATTCATCAAATAAGCATGTGAGAATTTATAACTTTTAAAAAACTGCCTCAAGTTCTCCCTCATCTTTTAACTTTCTCAGAATATATGCCTCTTTGTTCCAAAGGACAGACAAGGACTATATCACTGTAAACCCCAATGTCAGTCAAATCAAGTATTTTTACAACCTGCAAGCATCAGTGACCAAATCTAAAAGATTGGTTAATTCCACTGTTGACCTGATTAACGGACGGTGGATGTGTCTGCAAGCGGTAGCCAAGCCTTTTCAACTCAGCAAGGTGCCGGGGAGAGAGGGTAATGAGCTTTAAGCTGCACTGCTATGCCTCTCCCTGCCTTTCCTTCACCACCTTTCAAGTCCAAGCTTATTTTGAAGAGGAGGCTGAAATCTATAAACCCTATAGTTTTACCTTCACTTTGCCAAGCGGCTCTTGTGAAAACTCTTGGCCGTGCGGAGCTATATGAGGCTTTAATTTTCGCTCCTCCCTCTTGTTCTGTTTTAAGAAGGAAATCTTCAGTTGTTTTTTCTGAATCCCATCAGAGCTTTAGAAGCCAGCTTTGGGAAAAGAGGGATAAAACTTGGGTTGAAACAGGTCAGATGACTTTTATTTAACACTGACTTCTTACCATCCCTCATTCTGTCCACATGGGTGTCGTAAGTATAAGAGTGCATGGCAGTGTGTTTATTCATGTGCTTTATGCACACGGCGGCTGTTCCTGTGTTTTATGTGTGTGTAACTGTGTGTATGACTGAGCTAGCAAAAATCATAAACATACTGTAAGCAATCCCTCCTCACCTGCTACGCATGTTCTAAGGAGCCAACAAAACAATTGGGTTCAGTTGAATTTGTCACACCAAATTGACCCTAAAAACAAGTAAGTCATAGGGACCATTAAGTATGTATAACCATCATAAAACATGTTCCTCCAGCAGAAAAAGAAAAGCGGGTAAAGCCGTGGTCACAGGAAATGAGGTAATAAGGACTGCACAGCTAGTCAACCTGTCTTGCCGCTGCACTGCCTTGCTGACCTGAGGGGAGCCAGATGAACTTTTTTCTTTTTCCTTTTTTTTTCCCTTTCAGGGGCGGGGAAAGGAGAGAGACGGGTGGCTTGGAAGGGCGAGAGCGGTGGCGGGGTAAGCGGGTGGGGGTGAGCAGGATTTGAGCAAAGCACGCTCTGTAATCTCACACTCAGCCAAGCGATCTCATGATGCAGGAGGCTTAGCCACTGCACTGAAAGCAATCTAATGGCCAATGAGTAATCAACACTATTGCCTGTCTCGACTAATATCCCCACGGTCTAGTCCGCTGAAGCAGGGAAAGTTCTCATTCTAGGCAGCAGGAAGGGGAGGGGGGAAGGAAGAAGCAAGTGTGAGACATGCAAAATAGAGACATAAATATGCTACTGATTATACTTTTGGATGAAGCAAAGACTTCCTTTCCGAACATCAGCAGTAACATTTGTTTGGGAGACTCTGAGGAATTTAAAAAGCTGTCACATGGTTGATTCATTCCTATAAAGCAGTGTGTTTTGCATGCTCAAAGCCCCTTTCCCAGCTTGCTAAAGAATTTCAGCATAACCTGTGTGACTATAATCAAGGGATCAACAAAAGGATAACAGAGAACATAATTCTTCAAGTCTCCTCAGAGCAAAAAAGCAAAACATGGACTATGTCCATGTCTGGTTTTTAAAACGTCCTCTTCATTGTTTTTGGATTTCGGGTCCTGATTTTTCAGCTGTCCTGGCACAGTGTGCTGTGCGTGGCATGAGGGAGCGCCGCTGACTCAGATGGAGTAATGAGAGAGAGGGGTTTGTTTGATTAGACTTACGGAATGCATTAAACAACTTTTATGTAGCTTGAGGGGTTCGTTGAACTTGCGACCCGTGAAATAAAAATTGGTCTTCTCTGCGGTGCTGTAACATGCCAGCCCCACCTCTTCCACGGTGATGGTTGAATCCACCTGCCATCCAGAGACTTCGCCAACACAAATCTCTCTTTCATTTCGATTCCTGGTGTTACATATTGTGTGTGATTTTGTGTCATTCACAAAGACTGTTCTGGAGTTACAATGAATGCAGTGAGTTACAGTTTGATGCAAGCAATGTGTTTAGGATCTTAAAGGTTTTTTTCAGACTTTGTTGTACATATTTAGCTTTTTATGGTTTTGGCAAAAGTCAGAGCCAAATCAGTTTCTACCAAGTCCAAAAATCATTTGTTTTGTAGTCAACACTGGTGAGGTTTGGGGAAAAATAATTAATGCTAACAACTGAAACTACAGGACGACAATATGCAGAGGCCACAGTTACTCCCCCCCTCCCCTATATTTTTCCTTTGGGAGTTAGTTGAGTTTATTGTACAACAGATTTATACTGATAGACAGGAAAATATTCCCATGCTGGAATAGCGGTGGCTCTAATAGGCTCACTTTGGACTTTCTTCTCTGAATTCATTTCGTCATTACACTCAACGAGATTAGTTGCTAAAAGGTTTGACATGTGTATTTATCCCATACTCCCATAGTGACTTTGGTACTGCATGAAGGAATTTCAATGTGACATTATAACCCAAACTGGGAGATTTATGTTTCAGGCTAGAGTAAACATGAGGGTTCTGTTCATGGCTAATAGCTCTTTTGTTTTCCTTAATTTGTGTTTTATACAATGTACAGTTTGTGATTTTGCTCAAAATTGGCCTTGAGGTTTTTTGGTCTTGGACGAAAGGGTTCGGAGGGGATCATTCCACCAAAGCCAGTTACAGGATCCATCTCTCAGAGAGAAGAATAGCAGTGAAAGCGGAAGCCAGCTAACCTCTGTCAAAACTGCCATCCATCACTCTGCGTTTTAACCCGAGCCACACTGAAAGACAGCCAATTACTTGGGCCAGTGGATGAAATAAATACGTCCTCACATTAAGCCCCATTACCAGGTCTCTCTCTCCCTTTTCTCCTCCCGGTCGCGTTGGAGGGACTGAGCGGTGGCTCGGGCCTGGACCATTATGTCTGTCGGAGCTCTACTGAACTGTAGCCGTCTGTTGAGAGGTCTCAATCCACACAACCTCTATAGAGCACTTTAACCTCTGAGCAAATGACCAAATCTGCTCACTCTGACAGGAATAGCCCTTCAACAATGACTGCCATTAAAGCACTTTTGAGGACTTCATTTTCTACTTCACCAACAGCTGTCTTGTCTGAATACTGATTTATGCATTATTCAGCTCACCACTGGTAAATGTAACATTCAGTGTTAGTATTGTTCCTTTATGAATGGCTGTATATGTATGAGTTGTGTGACTGCTGCATGATCTTGCTGCTGCCAGGGGGAATTCTATAAAGCTTGGAGACAAGCTTGAAGATGGACAGGGAATAACCTTGGTCCAGAATGAATCACCCTTTGAGTTTCGATGGAGATTGGTGCAGAGATATGACCAGTGGACTGATGGCAAATGAGGAAGAAACTTAAAGGCATGCAGACAGGACATGTCAAGATGGATGTACAAATCATGTACCTAATATAGTGATCTTTCTTGCCGTTGCTATGCTGATAAAGCCTGAAACTCAGACTCGGTTTGTACATTCTTTATTTTTAATGATTTCTTCATGATGTTCTCTCTATCTTAGCTCTTGTTTGCTGTCATTTCCCCATATGTAACACTGACATAACATCACACAGACACAAATGCATACGCATGCCCAGTCAATAATACCAGTTGCAGCCCCAGTTAATACACCTGCTGCAGTACTGTTATACCTTTACGAACATTACAGAAAGCATTAAGAACTGGCTCCAGGAACTGAAAGTAGACCTGACCCTGATGACCTGAGAGATCTGGCTGGTTCATAACAAACCAGAAGTTCCTGAATGTGTTTTGGTCCTAAACACTTCAGCAGGATTTTGAAGTTGATTCTTTGACAAACAGGAAGTCAGAGTGAAGATCTGAAGATCATTCGCTTGTTATTACCTTTAAATTAAAATAACATTAACTCCATCACATTGGCTTCAGAAGAAGAATAAGACATTAACTGAAAATGGCTGCTTACACAAAGTGAAATTAATGGATCATTGAGAGACCTGTGCAGAAGTTAAAAACAAGGTGTTGGAGAATCATTTAGCATGACTTAGATGGGTTGCAGCAGGAAAACATCTAAAACCTGCAAACAGTCGGTGATACCTGCACTATGTGTAGCATTTTGACCATCTTCTGTATTTATAAAAAGACACTGTAATAATTTGTAGTATTTGATTTGAGAAGTTCTCGGTGGGATGGATTTTTGTAAACAATAAAAACCCTTTTATGAAAACATTTCCATGTTCATCTACAGGTTTTCCGAATTCAGTAAAGCAAAGAAAATTTTCAGAGAGGGACGGAGCTTTTCTCATCTTAAAAGGGCTATATCCTACCTGGTATTATTTTTGATCTTGCAAAGAAAAAGGATTTCTACAAAGTATATTAAGTGGTAAAAGGGGTTAGTCCATAAAAATGAATGACTCATTGTTTGTACATATGTACGAGTCGAGGACATTTTAGTTAGCGATAGTGGCTCATTTTTAGCTTTGGCGTGACGCTCTTTCTCTGCCAATGGGTTTAACTTCTGTAACTTCCGGATTCCCTAGGGGGGAGAAAGAGAGCGTCATGCCAAAGCTAAAAAAATTAGCCGCTATTGCTAACTAAAATGTCTTGGACTAATAATATGCAATCAACGAGTCATTCAAGTTTATGGTCTTATAATGGGTAAGTCCGACTTCCGCCTTTCTACCACATAACATAACATGTAAAAAAACATTTTCCTTAGAAAGATTAAAGTAATATCAGGTAGGTTATAGCTCCTTTAAGCTAACGGTTAGAGTTGTTGCAAAATGCAGGCAGATGAAGGTTGAGTTTTGAATTCCTTGGATCCTTGGATCACTTCCTCTGAGCCAGAGATCCGTGAACTTGGTGATTTTTTGTAAAAAAGCAGCTGAAAACCAATCTTTTTGAAATGTGCTTTTGTTGTTACAGATTCTTGTTTTTTTTATATTTCTTCATGAAGGATTTTCTTTATCTTGAAACCTGCTTCATAAATCAAAATCTATACTTATCTACAGTATAGTCTTGTCATGGCAAAGCACACCCTATTTATCCACTGTGCCTTCACAGCCTGTTATAATGATGGATCAAAATTAGAGGGCTACCTAGCTGCTACTATTAGTGACAATGTGACGGAAAACAGCTCTGACACTCCTGCGGTTCCCTCAGTCTTCTCTCCAATGGGCTTGTGGAGAGGCTCTTTATCAATCCATTAACCACCTATGCTACTTAACTCCTTTTTGTCCCATGGATCTATATTTTAGTTGATTCCAGGTGTCTGAAGTTTACAGGCATCTATTTTTTTCCCCCTTTAGAACAATAAACTTTGAGGGGCTCAAGGAAAGGGGTCCATGCTTGGAAGAGGGGGGCAGGGGCTCTGTTTATTAGACAGCAAATAGCCGGCCAGTGGGTTTATGATGTGGAAGGTCATTGTTGGTTAATAAGTGGCCACATGAGTGCAGGCAGGTGCTGTGTTAACACCTCCTCTTAACTCGCCTTTCCAGCAGAGGCCATTCATCAGCCCGGTGTTAATGAAGGCCATATAATTAATAGGTGGACGGCAGAGAAAGCCCCCTGAGTTAATCAATGCAGGCCTGTTTGAAGAGGTGGGATAAGATGGGACACCAGGGGGTTCTGAAAGAGGAGGTGGTGGAAGAAGGGGTCTTGGCTGTGAGAGCATGAGGTTTTTAAGAGACATGCCGGTCTCAGAGACAGAGTGAGAAGTGCTCCTGATGTTTGTGGAGGTCACTGCCTTTCTGCGCTTGTCTAAGTCATGACTACTAAACATGTAAAACCGTAACTATCAGGATGGAAAGGTGGTTCAGGCTTTTTACAGGATCATAAAGAAGTATAGAGGGAAAGAAAGAAACGTGCACGTCTGACCGAAACGATGCGGCAGGTCATAAGATTTGACCCTTTTTTTTTTGGTTTTCTCTTGCAGTGTATCCCCAACCATTTTTCTCACCCCTCGCTCAGTCTTTCACCTGCACCTTATCTCCACAAATGGAGTGTTGACTTTCTGGTCTTCAAAGGAGAAATACTGTCAGGCCGCTGCTAATGGGGATCAGGAGAGGCTACTGTTCTGGGACTTGTCAAGCCCTGTCCAACCTGCCATCCTGCCCTGAAGTGTGGGAGCTATTTAACCTTTCCCTCTCTTTCATTCTCACATTTTCTCATTTTCTCCTCCCCCTCAACCTCCACTCCTCCTGTGCATTAACTCTCCCCCCCCCCCCCTTTTCTTCTCCTCTCAAGTATTGTGAATTCTTCCGCTCATACTTACCGCATGCCATCATATGTCATCTGATTACACAGCAATGTGAGTTTCATTTAGATAAGTAGCGTACATGATCAGAGGTTTGCATTTTTGCAGAATGATGCCATCTTTTCTCAGAACTGATGCGATGGGGGAAGAAGCTATGCATTATCACCCGTCTGCACACCCAGTCCACTTTACCTCCACCGTGCACAAAACGCACATAAATATAATTGTGTCTTTTAAAACAATGTTAAAGTGTCTTTTTTGTATTTTACAATGTCTTTCATATGTGTATGTAAATATGTGTAATGATGTGTACTGACTTATTAGCATTCCTGTAATATTTCTATAGCACACATTTGAGTGTGTGTTTACTTATACTGCCCTGTGTGTGTGCTTTCAGTAAGTGTGCTCATATTTCTGCGGGTGTGCAATTGTGTGTGTGTGTGTAGGGGAAAGCTTGGAAGAGGGGTGGGCGAAGCTTTACAATGGTCAACTGAAAAGAACCATTCTTTTATTCAGCAATTAACCCCATCTGGGTAAATAATACGCTGTTGTGCAGCCGAGCCGTCACTGTTATATGCCGAGCCCTGAACCCGAGAGCACTTCAAACAGCAGCCGGTCACCCAAACGATGACAAGATGCTGCAGAAACCGCTTTTCACAAAGTATATAATGCAAAGTATTGTGTTTCACTGTACAGTTTTAGAAAAGCAGGAGATACCCTAGAAAGCGAAGGATAAGGGAGAGAAGGAGGGAGCAGGAGGAAGAGGGGCGAAAGCAGCAGTGATATCACAGATAACAAGTCTGGATGCACTTACCTGCCTGGAAACTCGATCTTATTATTTTAAATTCTGGGGGCTCAGGCACTTATAAACAGAGAGCAGGGGACTCTGCAGTGTTGGGAGGGAGGGTGGAGGGGGGGAGGTCGGCCAACGAGGGTGGGAGGTGGTGAGGGGGGAGGAGGGACGGCTGTCCCACTGTGTGGATATATGGTGTGAGAATTCAATTTGCTCATCTCCTGTTATCGTAACTCAATTTCCCGTTTCACACAGGCGTGCACATGTGCGCACACGCTCGCCGCACATCAACAGCCCGTCTAGTCATCTGACGAGTGAGTGAACTTCCTTAAGGAGGAGTGCAGGTAATTAACGTCGATCAGGCCCGCTGCTCTCCAGATTTACGGTGAGAAAGAAGTGAATCTGATCCGATGGATGTGAGAAACGTCGAAGAGAGGTAGGTGGAATACTCACGGGGCCCGAAGCCTCATTATGCAGAGAAGCCAGCAGAACTGGTCTTTCCCATCAGGGTCCCCATTATGGTTCTGCTCCTGGGGGCCCATTAACAGCACCTCCCTAAACCTTTTGGAATGAGATCTGGCTGGAAGAGTGAGCCTCTTGTGTGGAACACACAGCTCAGAGACTCATGGACACACGCCAAACCACTAAAGGGAGGCAATATTGGGGTCACCTGTCACTTTACCTCCTCATTAGCCAGCAGAAAAGCTGCAATATTCACTTTTTAAATGTGTAGTTATATACATAAAAATATGACATTTTTATGACTTTTTGTTGTGCATCGGGAACTGCAGGTGCACAGAGTTTTGGCTAGCAAGGAGGTAAGTTGGCAAACCCACATGTGGTGAAAAAAAAATTTAATTACCACTTTTCCAATTTGTATTTCATCTTGTTTCATCATCTTTTGTCTGTGTCTCGCAAAACATTTCTGGAATTTCCTTAAAAGTAATACCTCTAAGGACGGGCTATATCAATCAGTGCCACAGTAATGGCTGCCGGTCTGCATAATAAAACACTATTCATATAATGGTATGAGCGTTTTCACTGGTAACAAAGCAGCCTCCACAGCAGTGTTGCTTTGGGAGGTACGTTTTACTTAAAAGGCCTAGCTGACTCTACAGGTCACATGATGCTCACCTGCCCATAAACATATTTTTAAAAAGTGATGTATCAATGCTAGAATTCCTTAACTGGAAATAGTGATATACCAGTGTGGGTACTGTGGAGAAGAATGGCAACCGCTCCAAGGCTGTAACATAGGAAGAAAGACAAAAATGTTTCAGAGTGAGAGCAGGTGGGTCTTGGCTACCCAGTTGGTGTGAAATGTCACTTTTGGAGAGAGGAGACACTGATATTACTTTTTCTGACTATTGGAGGCATTGAAAAAGTCAAAATTGACAGTGCAATATTGTAAATAATAAAGATAAATTTGCTCTGACTTAGTGATGAGACTATTGAGACTATTAAAAACAACAACAACAAAATCAACAATACAAAATAATAGTTTTGAATGCCTGCAGTGAAAAAAACGTTAATATAAATATTAATATGAAAGGCATCTCTTTTCAAACTGCTTTTAAATTAGGTTTGGAGCTGATCACCACTTTTCCAAGCAAGTGAATAAATAAATAACACTGTCTACACAGTTTAGATGTGACAAGAAAACACATTTCTTATAACAGTCTAATGGAAAAGAGGAAATAACTAATTTCCCTAAATATGAATAATGAGGAATGCTGCAATTCCTTTCCCTACTTTGCGTAACTTCGTTTTTCTTCTGATTTTGTTTATTCCTGATCTAAAGCTGCAGATTACTTTGCTCAAAGCAAACCCATCTTCAATGAATTTCATTCCACATGGAACAGATATCTTTTCTTCCTCCCTCCAGCCTTTTCTTCCCCCATCCCTGCTCTGCACTTGATCTGATTGAACCGTCAACAGGTTTCATATTAGCTGTGTGTGATGTAAGTTTGAACATGGAGGACAGGGGTCAGCGGTGCTCGCACCGTCCTGGCTATTATACATTTGTCATTTGACAACAAAAATACATCATTTAAGCTGAGTGGTGAACAGAAAACCAAGAGGAAAGGGAAAGGGATTACGTTACATGCGCTGGGGAAAGCGTGACTGATTTAAACAATAATAACACTAATTTATTTTTCTTTAATGAAAAATACTTCACGCCGCCTTTTGACATGGGGGAGTAAACAACTGAGAGAGAGCTCTTATGTCGGGACCTCAGCTGTGCGTTTGTGTATTTCTTCTTGCCAAATCATGGTTGGCAGCATGCTAGGGTTCTGTTATTACCCCGGAACTAATCCTCTCAAATTAAACATCCACAAAATATCAAACTAACAGTGATTTGTATGTTGTTTTTATGAAGTTGCAAAATCTGCAATGTGCAGAGTGGCTCTCAACTTGCATGGTTTCTAAAGCTAAAGCATAAACATCCTGTGTTTACAAAGACAGATGCCTTAAAGTAGTTCATTCTGTTCTTGATAAAAACATATTTAGATTTTGCCAAATAACTGGAAGCACATGTTGGATGTCAACACTCTAAAAATGTTTGTGCAGTTTAGAGTTTTATCAGGAGTTAAACTCTTCAGCATCTTGACAAGATGATGCAGCAATGGAAGAAAAAAAAAAAAAAGCCCAAAGAGGCCTTCCCGCCTGTTCTGTCCTCTCGTTTCATCCTGTGGTTTATTATCTAATCAGCTCGGCCCTTGGACACAGCCACGCTCAGTGGACCCAGACCACATGGCCAATAGAGCGCCCAACAGACTGTGTCATCTCAGCCTGCTGAATCAAAAACAAACACAGGGGCCTGTTCACTTTTTTTTAAGAGACTGGGATTAAGTGAGAAGACTTCCCACCATCCTTCACCGTTTATTTAGCTTTGTCTACACTCCTTGAGCTTAATTTATACTCATGTCGTGTTACTGTTTCAGCCAAGTCAGGTTAACCACTGAAATCTTGGATTTTAAATTGTGTTTTTTCAAGGTTGGAATCCTTCCCCCGGACAATGTGAAATCTGAAATCTGCACTATCCAAATAGAGTTGTTTCATAAAGTGCCGGACACTTAGACTCATAACACTGTATGAATCTGAGTCTGTTTCAGACTCCAAATAGCCTCCAGCCAAATCCCCACGAGCTCACACCCATTCACACACACACTCACACTGACACACTAACACCTCTGGAGTACCTCGGAGGAGAGGGGAACAGAGCCTGACAACATCACAAAACAAGACAACAGGCACAATTACAGAGCAGCCTGGAGACAATCCCACACTTTAATGAAAGTCCAGTTTCCCCTGCCTCAGGTAAGTACCCAACATGATTGTATCTGTGAAACAATTACACTGTCACAATCAAAGGAAGCTGCCTTTAAATGGTCTGTCAAGGCCCTCAGTGGGGCTAATAATCACTCATCTCTTTCCCACTGTGTCACTGAGGTGCTGAATCCTCCCTTTGTTCTGCACATCACCTGCCTCTCAATAGACTGCTTGGTGTTACACTTCAGGCACTTAGATGGGCCACGGTTTCAAAGAGGGGCTGAGGCCCCGAGGCTATGCGAGCTATAAGATAGAAATACAACAAACAGCATTTCCGAATCACCTTTTTTTCGCTCGGGGAGCCGCTCAGAGTTGGATTTGTTGTAACCGTTTCCATGCCGATTCTTTTGTCATGTCTTTTCTCAGAAGAGTTTTTACTGCAGAGGCCCAGAGGTAAACTGTAATCCCAGGAGCAGCTGGCTTCCGAAGCCACTTCTAACTTATAGAGTTATCACATATCCTCACCGCAGCGTAAAATGCATCCGCCTGCTTGCAAATGGCCGGGAGATTTCCATTTTCCTCCTTCCCTTCGAGTTAATACCTGTTTCATGTTTAACATCAATTAAAGGTAAAAGAGTAATTAGAGACGACATGGGAGAAAAAGAGGGTATCCTGCAGTTCCTTTCCCCAGTTTAATGATTCGCCAGCAGCCCCGACATGTGGCATGTCTGGAATGTTTGTCCCTCCATTCAGAGCATGAGAGTTATTGTGTCAGGAGAGGGAAGAAAGGGATCTATGCTGGCTATCTCTGTGCACACACAAACGCACACAAGCAAATTGTATTTGAGTGTGTGTACTGTGTTTGTTGGCTGGGTGTCTCAGACGCTGCAAGAAAAGGTAAAGCGAAGGCTAGAGCGTTTCAAACAATCGGCGCGTTTATCCGTGTTGCTGTTCTTGTTCTGGAGAACGCTCGTTGCAGCTGGTTTTGGTTTCTGTGTTCATACTTTGTTTTTCCTTCTTTGTCTCCTCTCTTACCTATCCTTCCACTTCATGGCACCAGTGTCAGCTTTTCTCTTTCTCGTTCTACATTTATTCTGTCGCTGGGAACACCCCATTCATTTATTTTTTATTAAACTTCAGCACACTCCGAGACTCATTTCCTGCGGTTACAAGTGGTGCGGAGAGCATGCTGGGAGTTTCCCAGAGACTGGCAGGGGTTGGGAATGATGCCTGAGGAGCAAAGCTGGGGGTTGATTTGGGTTTGAGATGGTGGAAGAGGGAGTGTTGTCACCATTAAAAAGTTGTTGTGTTAGATGAATGTCCTACTTGATATCATTCAGAATGATAGGGAGGAAAACAATATTACACATGCGGGATTTGTAAATATTTACATAAAAACTGTCAAGCCATTAAAACGCACCGTCACTATTTCCTCATTTGTTTTATATAAAAATACGAATTATTCCCATTATCGGGTGAAGCCTGAAGGCTTTTCAATAAACTTTCATTGTTTCATTGTCAGTTTTTATCCCACATCCTTTTGTCTGATGATTAAAACTTAAATATATAAAAAAGTGATACAAAGTAACCCGCTAATGAGCAGGTGCACTGCCTCTTTGATTCACATTGGTGGTTCCTTCCTGCTCTGTCATTTTAAGTCTTGTATACATCAAACTAAGGTAAAAAACCAAGGGTAACCGAATGGTCCAATGATGGTTCACCTTAAGTCTCCATTCCTAACATCACAATAAAAGAGTAGCTTTCAAACTACATGGGGGAAACAACAGAAACCCGTCAAACTGCAAAGGATGTACCATCTAGGCCTGTTCAAAAGCACAGCACAGCAGTGGGCAGTACTTGCTGTATTTACAGTTTAAATTTTGCTCTGGATAAGTAATCTGTTGAACTGTTCAACCTCTGCTTTATTTGGACTGATGTTTGCCCCAACAGGTGGTTGGAGCTGATTTACACGCCACCAAAACCAAGAGCAAAGTGGAGGAAGAATATGTGACTCTGATGTAGGTGAACAATCGACTGCTGCAACAAAAAATATTTTAGGATTTTTTTACAGAAATAACAGGAAACTTTAAAAAGTTTTACTAAAATAATCATACACTTGATAAATGCTGGAGTGGATGTGATGTTGAGGCAGCTGTAGGAAATCAAATCATTTCTTCAATTTACATAAGAGGATGTGCAAAGGCTGATGTATCCAAATTTACAGAGCCAGCAGCTCTGTTGTTAAAGTGTGAGACAGTCTGTTGGCTGCCACAGACTGGAATACCTGGAAGTAATATCCAGGTGTAACAATCTGATGGTTGACGTTTGATTGTGGAGTCACTGGGAGAAATGTCAGCCAAAGAATAGAAGATCAGAATATTTGGTCCGAAAAGCTACAAATGTCTCAGGAGTTTATACTGGAGAGGGCTCAGTACATAGGGAAACTGGTGGTGAAAGACCAAGGCCTGTAGCCATGAGAGGGATAAAATAACCATTCTCCAAAGAGCCAAATCTCTTAAAGGGACTTAATGGAAGATTTTGCTGAAAAATATCTTTACAATAGCCTTTTATTTGACCCTTTGTAATTAAAACGTTGTTTGTTGAGCAGACTGACACCTCAGCAGTTCAGTGCCGGTGCATGTATTAGCCTGCATCTTATTTTCCTGATCCTACCTCGGGTCGGAAGTTCACGCGCTGTTTCTGCCGATGTGACGTCTAGCACGTTCATGTGAAATGGTTACGGGCCAGCTTGCGCTGTCTCTAAATAAAGCAATCTCTGCTCACTGGTCCGATCCCTCTGTGAGCTCCATGCGGCTCAGAGTTGCTTTTTGTGGCGATCCGTCGTTATTTACAGCCATTAACTTGAAGTGGTAACTTTGACGACGTCACTTCCTGGCCGCATCACAGAAAAGTAA